>LDEV01000444.1:0-68349 GCA_001014755.1 Blastomyces silverae | reverse complement strand
CTATTGCGTTGGATGGGCCGGGGGTTTTGTGGAAGGGGAGGATTGTGGTTGAGAGGATTGAGAGGAGGGTTGGGGAGGGGGGTGTGGCTGCTGTGAGGATTCGGGGGGCTACGTGTGTGCGGAAAGGTCAGAGGAAGGGGGATGATGGGGGTTTGGGGTTGGTGAGGGTACCGCAGCTGTTTGATGCTGGGTTTAAGGGGTTATTGGATGAAATGCTTCTGCGCGGGCGGGAGTATTATGAGGATGTCCGAGAAGAAGAGGTCCAGGATCACAAGCTGCGTGGTAATTACGGTGACGAAGAGAGCCGGAAGGTGGCTGTATGTCAAATCAAGGGAGAAAATATATGGACTATCTCGAACGTCTCCGCCCCTGAAGCTGGTCCCGGGGCGGGGAATCAGATGGAAGCTATCGCACGAAAGCTCAAGACGATTTTGCTACAAACTACTTCGACAACTACTGGAACTACGCGCACCATAACCACTGCGGACATTGTTTTTACCACCGTCCTCCTACGATCGATGGACGACTTCACTCTAATAAACCCCATCTACGCTTCTCTATTTACCAAACCGAACCCCCCCGCTAGAGTAACCGTGGCATGCGGCGATAACATGCCTCCTGGCGTGGACATCCTCGCGTCTTTCGTCATAGATATGCTACCGCGCGAGTGTAGATTGGGCTTACATGTCCAGTCACGCTCTTATTGGGCCCCAGCAAATATAGGGCCATATTCACAAGCACAGTGCATCCCGCTGCACAAGGATGGAAGGATCGACCACGATGGCGGGCTAGTTTATGTTGCGGGGCAGATACCCCTGGATCCTAGGTCGATGGAAATATACAGCCCTGCTCCAACGGAGGGGAGCAGCGGCTGGTTTAATCCATTTGTGGCTCGTTCGGTATTATCCTTGCAACATTTATGGCGGATTGGGAGAGTCATGGAGGTGGACTGGTGGTTGGGGGCCGTGGCTTTTCTAGTCGGGGATGAGAATATCGCCGCAAAGGCTAAGCTTGCGTGGGATATCTGGGAGCATATGAACCGCGATCCATCATCACTGAACGCTGGAGAGGAGGACGAGGATGACGAGGAACCGCCCGGATTTGATAGTTGGGACCTCAAATATGGAAACCAGCGGGGTCTAGGGAACTATTCCTCAGCGGATGTGAAGAAAAATCTGCCAAATTTCGATATCGTCAGGGGGTCCGTTTGCACCCCGCCGTTTTTCGCGGTGCAGGTCGCGGCGCTGCCACGCGCAGTTGATATTGAGTGGCAGGGTTTGGGAACAAGATCCGATCAACTGACTACATCTGAGGAAACACAACCCAATGGGTCATGGAGATTAAGCCAGTCACAAGGTACCGGTGTGGGGTCGGTTTATTATATAGGGGTACAAGACAGCGCCACACAACCAACCCATGATTTGGAAGCGAGCATACGGGACGCGATAGATTTCGTGAAAGCGAGAGAATTTGATGCGCATGGCCAGAACATCGATCATGTTAATTCGACGGTATATACCTCTTATCCCCTCGATGGGAGTGTTTGGCAGCTGGGGCAGATTGTGCCAGTTAAATTTGTTTGGGGCCCAAGGGCGCTGAAACTAGCCGCTGGCATTGTGGTTCATGTTCGCTTAAAGGGGTGAAAAATATTGCTTTTGGAGTGTGGTCCCGAAGATAGTTATTTATTTGGATTGCGTTATTATGACCATTTCAACGAGAAATTTGAAACAAGTTACGGCTGCATTAACTATATGAAAATTGATTGTTATATTGGCGCATCGTTGCAGGGCTTCTAGCCCGTGGTGGTCTAACTTATATCTCAGAGTTGCACATAGGCTGGCGGAGAAGCTGGTGATCAAAAGGTTAAAAAAAAGTTCTGGTTGGATAATAACTGACCAACGTTCGGCTACCAATGTTGCCCAAGCCAAATAAATCTCTACGCATACCAATGCCGAATACAAAACACGAATAGTACTTGGAAGATAGTTGAATGTTGAATGTTGAACTTTTTATTTTTCAATTTTGAATTTTGCTGAATATAAGACTCGAAAGAAACTAAGCTATCCAACCTCGCGCATTTCCTAGTTCGCTCGTCCATCTATCCTGCTTCAAAAACAACGCTAGAACATACGAGAGATATTGTACAAACGTGCAACGAGGTTATACTCGTTACTGAGTCGAACAGGAGTAGAGAGATCTGTGTAATCTAAATCTTAAATTGTACAACATTCGGTGTAAAACAGGTATAATAATGAAAATAATGATTAAAAGAAACCATAAAAAGACATGACAGGGGCAGGCCACAAAGAAAATAATTAGTTTTAATGAAGGAATAATCGGGAATCAATCGATTGCAAAGCCAAAAGATTTTTTTGCTTCGCACGTGCGCAAGGCATAAACCGGCTGATTTAGTCGCCGGAAACCTTGAATCGGATGCGGTCTTCAGCCGAAGAGGTGAAAGGGACACCAAGTTCAAGGAGCTTGACGAACGCATCCGAGAACTCCTTGAAGAATACATCGCTGTCCTTGGCATATCGGTCGACGTGCTTCTTGAACTCCTTGTCCTTCACGAGGGCCATGTCGGTCGGCAACATCATCAGAGTCTTGGTGGTCTTGTCGGTGAATTGGGCAGGGCCGTTCCACTGAATTTTTTTTTTGGTCAGTTCATGCACCCTAAGTACTATTTGACGGAACGGTTATTTTGCATATTTCACGTACCTTTCTCCAGTTCCATTTCTCCTCAACCAACAATCTGAAGAATTCGTTGGTGAAGACAGTCGGGCTGAAGGCCCATGGACCATCATAACCAGACCGGTCAGTATGGGCACGGCCAAGGGAGTGAGCACCGCTGAGGGCAACCATCTCGCGGTCGTCAAAGCCCATGCGTCCAAAGATAGCTCTGATATGTTTCTGGTCCTTGGAGGCATCAGGAAGACGTCCATCAGGCGTGCAGGCGGATACATCTCTGTCTTGGCGGCCGGGGCGCCATGGAATCACTGGTCCCTGCAGTTCCTGAATGGCACAAGCACCAGCAAGAGTCCAAAGATCGGAGTAGGTGATCCAAGGGAATTTAGCTAAATACATCAGTTAGTGAGGTGACTCGCAACAAACGCTATGAATGGTTTCTTTTCTTTACTTACCCTTAACCGGCTCGAGGAAATCCCGAGCAGCCTTCAAACCAGCGTTCGCCCCGTGGTCACTCTCAGGAGAGAAGCGCATGGTGGCGCCATTGCTTCCTCCAGTGCCAGTTTCCTTGTCGTAGGTGCCGCTCGCGTGCCATGCCAGTCGGACAAGAACCTGTTAAAAAGCAGTCCAAAGTTAGAGATCAGAAAGCTAACGAAAAAAGGCGGGGGTGAATTTTGGCTTACAGGTCCATAGCTGCCGTCATCATAGTCATCCTTTTCTACCAAAAGTCTCGCGATTTCATCGTATACCTTCTGGTAATCATCCTTGGTCGGAGTGAAGGGACCAGCTGGCTTGGCAGCAGCGGCCTTGAGCCCATCGCTATTGAAGTAGTAGAAGGCACCGGCACCTCCAACTAAGACAGCGCCCAATCCGATATATAAGTTGCTCGAAGACTTTCCTGCCTCAGGTCCAGAGGCATACCCTCTGCGGGATCCACCTCGGAATGTCTGGGCGGGAAGAGCAAAGCGGGACGTATTGCGAGCGGAAGTTCGGATCGACGAAGAAGTGCTGGTGGCAGGGGTCGCACGAGCGAAAGCCCTGGTGAAAGTTCTAGCAGCGAAAGCCATCTTTGGTCTATGGAAAACAGAGCCGAGACAAGAAGACAACAAGACGATCTACTAACGATGTAGACTGCAGAGGCAGAAAGAGAACAACAACAATGAAGGATTTGAAGCTGGGGTATATAAGATTCCCACGGATGGACGGGTATCCACAGTTTGGAGGGAGAAAAACGTGATTAGTCACCCAAATCTTACCCGAGGCGGTGGCCAATAGAACGCTCGAGAATTAGCTGGTCGGGACGAATTGGCCAATCAGAGGTAACCAAATAACACCCACGCCAGATTATATTATCATTAGCTAATCGCGCTGCTCGAACCATGTGATCGTACTGAATTCTCGCCATTGGTATGGATATGTGAAATGGGTTTTGATATGAAAGTCCTTATATTCGGTACATAGAACCCCAGTTCTATTCAAATACGCTGGTGATGGGCGATTGATGGCCAATTGACCAGGATAAGCAGCGCAGCCGTAGATTCTCTTAGCTAGCCAGGCTTGGGACCTACCATCAGTCAGATCGAGTGAACGGCCCAATGCAAGGATACATGGACTATCAGTATGAATGACTGATGAAGAGCCTGGACCGCAGCAATTGATAATACCAGGAGGCCACTGAATCCAAATATCGCTCGACGAGACACAGCATTGCTCCGGGACTTCGACCAGGGGGTGGAATACTGAAGCTCGGGTGGAAGCATACCCATTATCCTCATTTTAAATCCGGCATTTTTCTGATGATTACTGCGAGAAGTGTTGCTCGATATGGCGTCGAACAAGACTAGTCCCGCGAGATACATCAGGTCCTAGCTGGTGAGAATCCCAGTGAAAGCAAACAGGGACGTGAGAGCTGTTGTGGTGGACTCATTTTGGGGGGGAAGGGGGACTAGGATATGATATATCTACGAAATGACGAGATATCGAAAAGCTTATTCAAGATATATTATCCATGAAGACTATTACTTGGGCAAGACGGAGTGTATACGGTTACAGAAAGGACCGAAATGTTCATTTCCACTACCACTTTTTTCACCAAGTTGGTCACCTTGAGGTGTACTGTGCTGATGGAGATGGGCCTGGGCGCCTTTTCACTCCTCCTCACCCATTCTGGAGATATATTTGATAAAAGACCGCATTCTGACTGTTGCGAACTCGCCAAAACAATGCGCCAGTTATATTAATTTTGATTCCACTAAGGGGAAAGGGAAATGCTTTTGATTTCGTCGAACATACATGAGCGAATGCACTGGTTTAATATTTTGAACAGCCTCTTCTCCTAATCCCTACTTTAGTAACCTCTCCTGAACCAGGGCTTATTGAAATATTCCGGTCCAGATAAAAATGTGTCAATTTTGGAGGGAAGATGGTAGGGATGAAAAGGAGAAGTTATATTTTTGTAATGTTGTTGGAAGTGATTATCAACATTCGCCCTTATTATATATCACCCCCTATTATCAACGGGGATATCCTTCCACCAGGTCATTGCTGAGAATTAGAAATATGAAATATTATTGTTGTTACTAAACACGTCTGCAAACTGCCTCATCAGCATCAGGGTAATGCCTCCAACTGTCCAAGGTGATACAGTCCGGGGAAGATTCACAACCCAGTATATCTCTCTGGCAACACGCCCTCCACTCTCCCTCTATCGCTGCATATACCTCGATATGTATGGAAATTCTTTCACACAGGTAAGTGTACTGTACTCACATCCTTCTATGTCTTTTAGGCTCCAAGTTTCGGCCCAAACCGATTGATACCCCACGAATGGCTTTTCTCGAACCAGAGTCCTCCTCCCAAACATTCCCATTACGCTGCTATCCAAAAGAGCAAACACTTAATAGGACTGTGTATCAAGTCCGGTTGCTTTCATCGTACACCTGTCAGTCAAATATCTTACCGCAATATGAGTATCCAGGCACCCCAAATCGCGTCTCCTTTCCCCTCGTAATATCGAAGCTCAGAGCTTATATTGACGTCATTGCCTTAACGCAGAAGTTCGTGGACAAAGTGATGTCCTATCACTATGGCGGAATAACGAGTCGCCTGGGCAGTGGGGATTGGCTCGAGGTCAATGGCCTGTACGCTACCATTTGTGGAGCTTCAGCTAAGCCGCGGCCCCATCCAAAAGCTTACGCCAACTTCATATCTCTGAACCTCATGGCATGGGGCTTCAGAGATGCGAAACTTGAGTTAAAACATTGCAATTCAAAGTGTGGTGGGAGTGTCGTTCTAGGCTCGCAATCTCCTTAGCCGGGCTGCTATCGGTTTCGATACCGACGAGGCCGAATTCCATGTAGGCAGGACCCAAACAAGCTGTGAGGGACTGAGTTTCCCTAGCTGCTCAACATGTTGAATCAGGAGCAGCAGTCTTTTGGGGGTTGCAGTAAATCCACAAGAAGTTGATCGATGCAACCCTTGAGGCGGCCCATGTGTCGACTTTCGGCCTTTCCTGAGAACTTGACGAGGTGGAGGGAGGCTTGGCCGGGCGAGCAAAGGTGCTGGCTCCAAGGATGCCTTGGTAGGGCCTCCTCGCCTTGCACCAGGCTCTACGGAGTAGTGCAATGAGTGATACCTCGTAGGTACTGATATGGCATTGTTGACATCATTCAATGGTGGCTGACGTGCAGAAATTGTATGCACAATACAAACAGGACTTGGAGTAAAATTCCCCTCGCTCGATGGCGTGGCACTGTTGTCACGGATGATGAGAGGAAGCAGAACCGCCCGAGGAGGCTTAATTAACCAGGTTGACGGAACCAGCAACTGCTCAATGCTGCCAACAGAACAGCCGCTAGTCCCCTGCCAGGAAATTCCCAGCCACCTGGGCCGGTTAGAGTCCGCATGGATCCAATGCAACCGGGCCTGAAGCGTCGCCCTGTTCCCGCTTCACATATATTTAGGCAGCGAGAGAAGTGATTATATTCACGCCAAATGCCCAATTCATTTGAGCTTCAACTCAGTTTGCTTCTTGGTGAGGCTTATTTCTACTGGAGAATTTCCCTGTTTTTAACGGTCGGGCGTGACCGCCAGTTGCTGCTACCCGGGGCCTCACCCTCACCTGACATAATATTATTAAGGAACCCAGCGAAGCACAACTGCTCTTAGCAAAGAATAGCGAGGCCCCATCAACTGCTAACGAGCGGGTTACTGAAAAAAATGGGAAAATAGTACGTGGCGGATAACAGAACGACAGCTGGTTGCCAGATGCGAAAACAGGCCGCAAAAATCAAATTGGTTTGCCCACGGCCAAAATGGATGAGCATGCGGAAATAGGGCGCCATTTGAAGCATCGAAGTCAAGCAGGGCTCACACAGAGGCTCATGGAACGCCAAATGCCAATCATGGAGGAATTGCCGCAGAGAGTTTACGACCTACATAGTGATACTATGCTGAACGTCTCCACAATACCTTTTGCCTTGCCAGCAAAATGCTCCACATGGAGGAAGCCTCACGCCGGAATAGGTTTGGCGGGCCCGTTTCGTCCACGTACGCCCTATCACTGGGGTGGATTCACTTGTTCCTGGTCGCTCTATACCTGGCTGGCTGTTGGCGGGTTTTCCGGAGTACTGCCAGCATGGCTTCTTGTTGATGAGCAGTCGTTTTTCTCGCCTCACTTCATGAATTGACGGCTGAACTGGCTTTCCATCATATGGAAATGCTTCCATTTGCGACTTGAGAGAGGCTTTATTGGCTGGGACCTTTTTCCCTAGTCAAGGTATCGACGACTTCTCCTCCTCAGTTCTCTTTGTTCTTCATCTCTTTTTCCCTCCACCTTTTTCTGTGCTCCTTTTCCCTTCTGATCCTTACTATTGCATCTCTGCTCAGTTTACTCAGTTTACTCAGTACCGATAGAGCTCATCTCGATTTCCCACACTACTTTGAGGTATTGATATACTTTGACCTGGTCTAAAATCTTAGAACTCATCATTTGCTCCACAGGATCCCCCACGAAGCCAGGAACACTGCGCTGACATCCTTAGGATGAACCTCAACCATCATTTGGGTTTAAACTGTCCCGATCCCAATGTTTCCCAAAACCAGTATGATTTGGTTGAGCCGGGGAACCAGGAACCGGTTGTTCCACCCATGCATGCTCACGGCATGGATTTATCCCGCGATCTACGAGGCGTCCACCCCCCTGAAAGCGAGCGTTATGGCTCGGAACTCCTCACCTATACGCAACATGACTCCAATCTCCCCTTTTCATCTGGGTTAGGGGAGGTACGGAGTACACAACTCCGGCGGCTAGGGGAACATTGGGAATGCACTTTGAAACCTTCTCCGGTTGCTCCAAATTTTGGGTCTGGGGCGGCTTCCGGAACAACACAATGTGCTGACTCGCGAACAGCTGAACCTTGGGGCCAATGGAGCTACGATTTTGACCCCATGCTGCCCATGTATACTTCCGCACATAACCTGGATACCATCAATCCGGGAGCGTTAGAGTGTATAAGTGGTTTTGTTGCCTCAGACGGCGGTATCAGTGGCTTAGAGGTTAGCTACTCACATCGAAACCAATCTACGAGGTTCCCAATGGAGCCCGGTTATCTACAGGACATATCGGATTTGGTCCCGTCGTCCCAATATAATGGGATTTCCCCTACCCATCGTGATGGCTGCGATTTACCGGAGCATTATGGAGCCACGGGTGACGCTCTCGCGGGATACGATTATCATATTGCTTCTGGTTTGGTTGAGCAACAGGATACTCAGATACCCAACAATGGGCAGCAAGGTTTGGATGTATTGCGTGTTTCGCGTGGACCAGTGGACGGAAAGACAAACCAGCAAACTGCCGATCCGAATGAGCGCACGGGCGATAAAAAGGGAAATTCGAAGCCGAAAAATTGCTGGCAATGTCGGTTCAAACGTGAAAAGGTATTTTGATCCATGGTACTCAAAACATCTGCCAATTAATATTAATTTCCGCCGTAGTGTACAGGCGGCACGCCTTGTAAGAAGTGCAAAGACATAAGGGGACGCAAAGGGCCTTATCGCTATAAAATCCCATGTTTTAGAAATGGGCTGGAAGAATTTAGTAGCGCACTTTTTCCAGGTATGTCAGACCCCCCCTCAAACTGAATGTGATAAAAGCACCGGTTTAATGTTGATTAGACATCCTGAAGGGACAGATATTGCGCCGTAGTTGGCATTCTGAGCATATAAGTCACTTCCAAAATAATCCATTCCCTGGAATGTTCACTCTCCTGATCAGTGTTGGGTTTGGCGAGCCTATTCAGACCCGTGGGAGGAGGATTGACGCCCAGCGAGAAGTGCTTAGAAGGTCACGAACAATAAAAATCGACAATGGACGCTCAACCGTCGTTTCTGAAGAAGTCCTCCCGATTCGGCCAGGGGGTCAGTCGCAAGATTTCTATTACGGCATCGGATGTTGGATAAATAGAATGGTCCAAAGACTGGATTTAGTTTCCTGGGTTGGTGCAACTAAGAAGAACAAGACTCACAGTCTTGCGAGCTGTCACGTATTGCTCGCGATTTGCCGCTACTTTACTGAGTGCGGAGCCGACTTCGCTCCATCTGCGGAGGATAGAGGATCTAGAGTAGACCCTAACCCTACTCTACAACACGCTATGAAAGCGGCTATCCTTTCGACCGTACTTTCTACACGCTTAGAGATTGCCCCCGAAGGCTTGGACAGTCTCCAGGAGATATTTCATATGGAACCAGATGAACTGTCTCGAAAGCGGACAATACCACACTTAATGAACAAAGCGTTTAAGCATGCGGTTTGTCAACACAAGGAGTTCCACACTTATCATGCGCTTCTTGGACTTGATAAACTGCTGCACCAAGAATACAAACCAGAAGGTCATGTAGGCTGCATCGTTACTCTTCTCGCCACCGCAATGAGTTCTACGCAACTTTCATTAGTGGACGTTTGTCTCACGACACAAGGAACTGAAGGAGCCGTGACGTTTGAACAAGTGAAGCGTCAAATCTCCGAACTGGAATCTTTATTCTCTAAGCTGAGTTGCCTTTTCCACCGATGGTACAAAATCGAACGCATCACGGAAGCACAACGATATGGAGATCTAGACGAAAAAACCAAGGACTTAGTGAATAGTCTTTCGAACACAATTCCCGCATTAAGGGGTGAGTTCATATGAACAATTTTGGTTATGTTTTTTTGCTCCCCTTCCACCTCCCCGTTCTAGTCAGAACTAATGGCACCTCCTTAGAGAATACAAGTAATATGGTTGACCTGGGGTTTGAAAGTATGGAGCATATCCGGGACCTTGCACTTGGAAACAGTGTACCGGGGGATATTGCTCAATTCAACGCTGACAGGTTTTTTTATGGCCTATGGGGTCCCATGTTGCCCGACCCCCCCCGCAAACGCAAGAGTCGGAATTAAGGGAACTTGGGTATTCACAACCCAATTGGTTCCAAAAGAAAATTACTCCAACCTCCGATTCTAGCTGCATTCAACCTGAACCCCTGGCACATCCGTTTCCCTTCCCCTACGGGGATGTATTTGAAGTTTCCAACGTTATTGGTATAGCTACTGCATAAGTACTCTGTACATGTACACACAGTATTAGCAAGAGGGATTCATGTCCTATCTTGCTGTTCTCCAAATGTTGTTCCTTGAAGGTGGCTTGGATCGTTGCTGTCCGCCTTTCATAGGTCGTGATGCTATCTGTGCTTTCTCGCTTTTCCCCCCTTCCCGTGCCTTTGCCTTTCACCCCTTGATCCAGTTTGTCGCCGTTGTTTTTGTTCAGAACATCTTGATTTTACCCAGATTGTTTGAATGATTTACCCGTCTAGATGTCTTGCTTCATAGAGAAGCTCATAATGTATAATTGGACCCTTTTGTTATTGGATAGTTAGTTATGGTTGAGGGGAGAAGAACGATCTGCTGCTCAAAGCGTCTCGAGTCTTGCATTTCAAATTAATTACATAGTATTTAGCATAAACAAGGATAGACTACTGTATTCTTGAGAAAGAGTTAGATATTTTGGAACATCATATCTAATCTAAATAATAAAACAGCACGCTGCCTGATGTACATTACATTACGTACAGTACATGTCATATGTAAAAGGAAATGTCCGTCATATTAGATAGTCCTCGCCGCCCCACGAGTACTGGAGCGGAAGGGTGGAGTAGACGACAGTCTCTGCTAAAAAACTGTTATGGGCTTGATCTTCCACTTGATTTATTAAAAAACGAAGTATGCATGCGATGGCCATTGAGAGGCGGCATGATGCTGGCAATGCTGTGGTTGTTGGGTGTAATGGGTGTCATGGGTGTCATGGGGATATTCTGTTTGTTTATTTCCAATCCAATTTTTTTGTTCCTCCCCCGAATTTTCCTGGCGGGCTTCTCAATTTTCTCAGAATGGCATTTAATCAACCCCGGGTCATTTTTTTCCAGGGGGTTAGCGCCGTAATGCGAGAATGCTGTGGAAGGGGAATAAGGGACGGGAATGTTTAAAAAAAATTGAGCAACCAGCTGCGGGCGGAGAATGGAATGGAATGGGATGGGTATTTGAAAATGCGTAAAATAATCAGGTAATATCATTAAACCTGACAATCATCATCAGAATCATTACCGGCCTCCATGAGACAGGAGACAGGGAATACTGGGGTCGCAATGCTCAGAAAGCCAAGGATGAAGAAAAAGAAATTGTTGAACAGAAGCAGAAATCAAAACAGAAGAGATTTTAAATATCTTTAATAGCTTGATTCGCCGGCCCGACAGTATTTCCGAACATCACGTGTAACTAACTAGTTATTCCAAATCCAGCCTAGCGTATTTCGCCCGTTTTTAATTTCACGCGCCGCGACGACGACAAGCTGGTCTTCTTTTTTGTTTCTTCCTCATCACACTTTATAACAATACCTCTGAACGCATAATCAACCTCCAGTTTCTGGTTTTCTTCTTTCAGGGAACCCTCCATAGGATGGCTAGGTCATATTGGCGTACTCGAGTGAACCCACGGGCATTTTTTTTTGGCTTCGCGACCGCTATGCTCGCTTCGTGTGTTCATAGCATATGGTCGACTTGGAGTCACCTATTGTCCTACATATCTATCCGTTTACAACGGAGACTTTAAAGATATGACTTGATAACTGCAAATTTCTGATAGTTACTGTATCGATTGTTTGAATATCGGCCGAAGTACCCAGGTAGCCTCTGGCTTTGGCTTTTTTTGTCGCGCTTTTTAAATCGTTGTGCGGAGAACATTGTGAGACGCTCTATTAAATCAAAGCCTGATGAACAGGCTGCGGCTCAGTGGCCATGTTGTTAGCGGATGGATTCCTCAACCGTAATTTCATCATTCCGTCGCCTGGAATAAAGAGAAAGTATATTATTGTGAGATTGACGCTGAATAGTCTCCACCTCATCTATATATCCATCTTTAAAAGCACATAATGATACATGAGAAATAAGACACGAAAACTAGAGAATATATGACGGGGGTATCTTGTGGAAAACCAAAAAAAGAAAAAAAAAGAGAGGTAAAATAGCTGCCGATGCAGATGCCTAGGAGATTTCGTACTCCAACGAAAATCAACGTGAACACGAAAGTGGAGCGGAAACATCAATCCGGATATGAGGAGATATAACCAAAGCCTAGGAAAGATAAAAGTAGGGCGAATACGTTTGATTGGCCACTGTCTGATAGGTTCAACGGCCGCGGCACAGGGGCCTCATCTGGACGTGTAAAATATCAGAGGATGAGCTTTACTAAATTCTTATAATAATATATTGGAAGCGTACTCATCAGTCATATCCGTTTCTGCAAACTCTAGCCATTTCCCAGATATGGATCGTTTCCAGAATCGAACCGTGCCGTCATCACCGGACGAGAGGAGGCAATCTCCTGTTGGATCAGTTAGAAGTTGGAAGAACCCCTCACAAGAACGGGGTAATACCACTCACCTGCTTGGGAAAATTCCACCTGCCACACGTCCAAATGTTTGCTATTAATGGATGCGACTTCTTTGTATGTGTGGGTAAAAAGTGCGTCTCCACCTCCTTGTCGATTCATCAGCGTAGCAGGTGAGCGGTTGGCAAGAGCCGTACCAATACCTGACGGAGTAGATGCACGACCATTGGATGAACGAGAGGAGACTACCGCCTGCCGGCTAGTACCATTCGCTGTGTTATTTGCAGAATTGGTCACGGTCGTGTAAACTTCAAATACTCTCACTACGCCGTCTTTCGATCCGCTAGCAATCAGGTCGCAACCGCGCACGGAACCGTTAGCCCATGATATATCGCGCACCAAGCCGCTATGCCCTCCAAGCTCTATGGCATGATAAAATCGCCGGTTCGCATCTGTCCGATAGATTTTCACGGTATCCATAGCCGCGACGACGAGGGATAGGCACTTGCTATCCCAGCCGGGCAAAATAATTTGCGTGATATCCATGGGGTCATGGTAGAATTGTACTTTGAAACTGGTTTCCTCACCGCGGGACGGTTCTGTGCAGACTCTGAACTGATCGACCTGTTGCCATTCTGCCAAACTATCTGGGCTGACAGGTTCAAGAACCGTGAGAAGTCCATCGCGCGTGATCAGGGCGAGGTAAGATTCGAGGGCAATGTTGCGGAAGTCGAGCGAGACATAAGGAGCGCGAACGGGGGACGTTAGGCGAAAGATATTCCGAAAACGGCGTCCGGAATTTGGAGGCTGGGTAACGTCTTCCTGCCATATCTTGAACCTCATATCCTCCCCTACAGTCCCGATATGCTGCCCCGTAAAGGGGCCATTCCATGCTGCCTGTAAACACGGAAAACAAAGGAAAAATGCGCGGAAAGTTAGCCGAAGAAGTTTTTGCTTGCGCGCATATATATACACGTCAAATTGCGAAATGTATGAGTTAACATTCCCCCCCTGAAGGAAGGAATTGATATATTTTCTTGTTTTCCTTTCCCTGTCCCTTTCTTTCAGACGAGGAAACCAAAACTTACATCGCGAATCTCCGCATCATGGGCGCGCCATGTATCTATAAGCTCCCAGCCGTCATCCTTTTGATCCCAGACCTTGATCCGATGATCGGAAGACGCGGTCAAGATGCGGTTGCCGTAGAAGTTGAATTTCGTGACTGTTACCAGGTCGCGGTGGCCAGCGTCAAAGTCAGTAAAAGCAGTCATATCGCAGATATTCACAGTTGCAGCGGACAATTGTCCCTCTTGTCCCTCCGGGTTGCTGCGTCTTATAGCTTCAGCCGCTGGTCGTGGCTGTATCTGGCCATCTATAAATGACGTTTGGATATCACGTGGATGTAAAGCTTAATTTCAGAAATAGTCCACTAGCAAGGCGGTGACAGGCGGCAGAGAATGTCCAAGCATCTCTTCCCAGCCCAAACGCGACATCGTGATGACAGGTGGCAGAAGGTTATGGTTTGTCTTTTTGTTACCACTCAATTATGCGTTTGGGATTTCCAGCAGTCCGGGGCGGTTTGGATTGATTCCTGATTTTGTGGAGTGTGTCGGCTGTTTATTTTTAAGATGAAGGGTGCCCTCACCCGCAATGAGACCTGGAGCTTACTGGCGCTGGTTGTCACCTGTCTGGGCGTAATAACCAATACATTCCAGGGTGACGGTGAACCCTTGATCGCCTCTCTTGCTCTCAGCGGCATAGCTTTCGCAGCCACTTTCAGTCTAATACGATGGCTGGGGGGAGTTTTTATCAGAGCAGGATTGAAAGGGAGGGACATGGCGAAGTTGCGACACAGCGAGATGTATGGACTGCACCGGAAGGAGGCGGAGTCCCCAGTGTTAAAGCAGCCAATATCACTGACAATTACTTATTTGACAGACCGGAAGCGATGGGAGCTGTTTGCGCGGTTGTTTATATACTACTACTAATAATTTTCATCCCATTCCCATTTTACAAAGATATTGTAGCTGCGACTTCAGGGGGTGGGAATCGAGATGTGGTGTTAGAGGCGCAACATGTCGAAACGGGACGTTTTCTTCATCGATTCCCTCATAGTAAGGTAGGAGAACAATCTGGATGCCCCCCAAAGTGGCGCTGTGATGTTTGCTAATGTTTACATTGAGTGTGTAGCTTGCCTCGTACCTCTCCGGCCTTTTATCGCTTCAGTCAATCTTAATTCTCGGTATCGGGGACGACATGCTTGATATCCGATGGAGGCACAAAGTGCTTATCCCAGCGCTCGCTTCAATCCCAATGCTTATCGTATACTTCGTTGATTTTGGAGTCACGCTCGTGGTTGTTCCGGTTCCGTTGCAGCCATACCTAGGGCCATTCATAGACCTGGGTTGGCTATATTATGTGTATATGGCTGCTGTTGCCATATTCTGCCCCAACAGCATCAACATGCTTGCTGGGATCAACGGGATTGAGGTGTCTCAGTCTCTAGTCATTGCGATCTTGCTACTGATAAATGACGCATTGTACCTCGCACCCTTCACGCCTTATCCTCATCCAGCCATGGACTCCCACCTTTTCTCGATATATCTTCTATTGCCATTTATTGCCGTCTCCTTTGCGCTCTGGCTGCATAATTGGTATCCGGCCAAAGTCTTCGTAGGCGATACCTACTGCTATTTTGCCGGGATGGTTTTCGCAGTGGTCGCCATTCTTGGCCATTTCAGCAAGACGCTTTTGCTGCTGTTCATCCCGCAAATATTTAATTTCCTTTACTCTACCCCTCAACTGTTCCATCTTATGCCTTGCCCGAGACACCGACTACCACATTTCAACGCGCGCACGGGATTACTTGAGCCTTCAGTAACGGAATGGCCGCGTCCCCCCATGTTTGTCGTTTCAACCGCTCTCGAGCTGCTCCACCAGCTCCGACTCGTGCGAATACGGAAAAACGAGGCTGGAGAAATCATCGAGTCTACCAATCTGACGATCTTAAATCTATGGCTGGTATGGTTCGGCCCGTTGAGAGAAGACAAGCTTGCCACGCATATTGTAATTGTCCAGGTTGTCTGCGGAGTTGCCGGCTTGCTGGTCAGGCACAAGCTTGCGCTATGGGTATTTTCGGAAGACAATCGGTGATTTGTATCAGCTGGAAGGGATTGTATATACATATATCATGGGGTAGTTTTAGACAGTCGAATAATTATTGTTACTGTGTATATCCTAGTAGACTATGTTATTTATTGAGTCCGGTTCTTGTGTTTTGCAGGTGCCGTCATCGCTGCGGCTTTGCGTTCCGATAAGTGACCGAAGGTCTTGGCATTTCTCCGTCCCCGGGCCGATAACCGCTGCAAACCGAGTCATGCAGCGCGGCCAATCACGCTGCTTCCTGATCTGCTTACCGCCGACATCGGCGCCGCCCCCTCCCTCTGGGGCAAAGCTCTCCGTAGCCACTTGAAGGCGGCTTCATCCTTTATATACGGAGTACACAGCTTTCTATTCTGATATTCCTCCTTCGTCTCTCCTCTGTTCAAACTGAGATCTTTCGTACTTTGCCCCTAATCAATATCTATCCTTCCGACCATTCCAAACGTACAAGACAACGAACAATTGAGCTAGCTAGCTTGCCCGCCACTTTAACTAGAAAGAGGACGGAATCATGCCTGCCGCAGAGAAGAAACCAAAGACCCTCTATGACAAGGTCTTCCAGGACCATGTTGTGAACGAGCAGGAGGATGGAACTATCTTGCTCTATATTGGTATGACTGGCTCCTGTTTTGCATTAAGAGCTTTGCCACGGACTGCGTAATTGTTAACCAGTTCAATAGATAGACATCTCGTTCACGAAGTCACGTCACCTGTAAGTTACTCCCTAGTAATAAGTTAGTTATACCTAATCAGCGTACACATTTCTAACTATATCATTGAATAGCAAGCGTTCGAGGGGCTTAAGAATGCTGGGCGGAAAGTACGGAGACCAGATTGTACTTTGGCCACAGTAGACCATGTACGTTACAATTGCCCCAAGGTTCATAAATTTATTTTACGTTTGTCTAACTCTCTCGCTACAGAATATTCCCACCACATCTCGCAAGACGTTTAAAAATGTCGAGAATTTCGTGCAAGAGACGGACTCGAGGCTACAATGTATGACCCTGGAGGAGAATGTGAAGGATTTTGGGCTCACATACTTCGGCTTGGGGGACAAGAGGCAGGGAATCGTTCACGTCATCGGCCCGGAACAGGGGTTCACACTTCCTGGCACAACCGTAGTCTGTGGTGATTCCCATACATCGACGCATGGCGCTTTTGGCGCCTTGGCATTTGGTATTGGCACCAGCGAAGTCGAACATGTGCTGGCCACGCAGACACTCATCACCAAGCGCAGCAAGAACATGCGTGTTCAAGTTGACGGTGAGCTTCTACCAGGTGTCAGCAGCAAGGATATTATTCTCCACGTGATTGGTGTGATTGGAACTGCTGGTGGTAATGGCTCTGTCATTGAATTTTGCGGTTCCGCTATCAGAGGACTTAGCATGGAGGCGCGTATGTCCATTTGCAACATGAGTATCGAGGCTGGCGCTAGGGCTGGCATGGTTGCACCAGACGAGATTACATTCGAATACTTGAGGGGAAGGCCCTTGGCGCCAAAATACGATAGCCCTGAGTGGAAGAAGGCTGTGAAGTATTGGTCGAGTCTGAAGTCCGACGAAGGTGCGGTATATGACAAAGAAGTCTTCATCGACACGAAGGATATCGTCCCAAGCGTTTCCTGGGGTACCTCCCCGCAGGATGTCGTACCAATCACTGGAGTTGTCCCCGGGCCAGATGACTTTACAGATGAGGATAAGAAGGAGAGCGCAAAGCGCGCTTTGGAATACATGGGACTCACTCCCGGCACGCCAATGCAAGATATCGTCGTCGACAAGGTATTCATTGGATCCTGTACCAACTCCCGCATCGAAGACCTGCGCGCTGCTGCTCACGTGGTTGAGGGTAAGAAAGTAGCTCCCAACATCAAACGGGCGATGATTGTCCCGGGATCGGGCCTGGTCAAACAACAAGCAGAAGCTGAGGGCCTTGACAAGATCTTCACTGCTGCTGGATTTGAATGGCGAGAAGCTGGTTGTTCGATGTGCCTCGGCATGAACCCAGATATCCTCTCCCCACGCGAGCGATGTGCTAGTACATCTAACCGAAACTTCGAAGGCCGCCAGGGGGCATATGGGCGGACACATCTCATGTCCCCGGTAATGGCAGCAGCAGCAGCCATCGTCGGCAAGCTTGCTGATATCCGAAAAATCGAAACTGCCCATCCACTGACCCAAAAGAGGGTCATGCCAAAGGTTGATGTCCAAGCCGTCGTTGATGAGATCGATACCGAAGATGACCTGGAACGCATCCTCGACTTCCCTGAAGACAATGAGCCGCACACCAATAGCTCTACACCTCATACGTCAGCTGGTTTGCCAAAGTTCATAACGCTTAAAGGCATTGCAGCACCACTAGACCGTGCGAATGTGGACACAGACGCCATCATCCCCAAACAATTCCTCAAAACTATTAAGCGCACCGGTCTAGGAAGCGCCCTTTTCTACTCCTTGAGATTTGCCGAAGACGGCTCCGAGAAACCAGATTTCATCCTCAACCAAGAACCATACCGCAACGCCAAAATCCTCGTAGCAGGCGTGAACTTTGGCTGCGGTAGCTCCCGAGAACACGCTCCATGGGCTCTCCTCGATTTCGGCATAAAATGCGTAATCGCTCCGTCATACGCAGACATCTTCTTCAACAACACATTCAAGAATGGCATGTTGCCCATCGTCATCTCCGATAGCGCTGCATACCAGAAGATCTTGGCGGAAGCTCGTGCTGGGAATGAGTTGGAAATCGATCTCCCCAACCAACGTATCAATGACGCCTCAGGAAACAAGCTGGCGGACTTCGACGTTGAGCAATTCAGGAAACATTGCCTTGTCAATGGTCTGGATGACATTGGACTCACGATGCAGATGGAGGAGAAGGTTAAGCGGTTCGAGGCTGTTCGCTCGTTGGAGACGCCATGGTTGGACGGCACGGGATATCTGAAGCGCGGCAATGGGAAGAAAGGACCAGTAATGGTTCCAGCTGCCGCTGTTCCGAAGACGAATAGGGGTGAAGTAAAGGGGGAGCCATTGGAGTGGTGAGGAGTATTTGGATTGTCCGGGATGGAGTTTTGTAGGTTTTTTTTGTTTCTTTTTGGAAAAAGCCAAGTGCATCAAATGCTGAAAAAGGAGATTTATTCTATGTTTGATCAGATCTATCTGTTTCTTCTTTGCTGGGATACCACTTTTTTTCTTCACCTTTTTCTCTCAAACACAATTATATAGGTCGCATATCCGTTGTTTAATATTTAATTTTACCTTCGGCTCAATCCACGTTCTTTAGAAGAAGGAAAAGCTACAAAAAAGGGACTTCGATTGAAGCCCTTCACCGGCTAGGGTTTATAGTTAATTGAATGAAAATTCCGATCCCTTTGTGAATGCCTGTGGATATATTTCTTCATCCCCATTCTTGTGCGCACCATTGCTCACTCTTTACAAGTAAGGGAGTTTTTTTCCAAAGCAACAGCTGTTTTATCCAGACAATGCCCCAACTCCTACCCCTTAATTTCCCTTACTCCTATCATAGTCTAAGCCCCTGGCCTGCTTTAACAGGGCTAGGTCACAAATGCCACCCAAGAACCATAGATTTCAAGCCGGCTGAAAGGGAGAAAAAAATAATTCCATTTCTTAAAGAGAGTACTGTTTTCCTCTATACCTAATAGGTTTACCTGGCGATGTTAGAGGGGGAGATATGGTTTACCTCCCTCTTATCCCCATTTTCATTTTCCTCTATCGCCTGCCTTTGAAAAAGAGAAGAGCACTTGTAAGGGCATTAGTTACAATATTCCGGGGTCTCTACCTACTCCGCAGTCCGATCCCGCCTGGGGCTCCGGGGATGAACTGTGCTTATTTCGAACATATCGATGTCGCCTGCAAAGATAATGTCATTTGACATTTGCACGTTTATTTGGCTCTACGCGGCAGATCATCCCACATTCCCCACTCCACTCTACCAACTAGATTTAGCAACATTACAATTTACGTGCAGCATCGGTACCGATTGTGAGCGTATGTTGACATTTCGATATTGGAAAGAATAGAGCCGATGATATTTAATAGGTCAAGCTGTGTCTGGATTTGGATGGTTTTTGCCCTTGGATATCCTTATATCCTTCCTTTCTATCTATACTCTGTACCTCAGCTGAAGAACGTGGCAGGGTTGCTTGGGCGGCTCAATTCAAATTATCAGGCATGGATTGATTGGCGCTTCTATGCAATTGCTCCGCTTCTGTCATTATTAATTATTACGTGATGCTGGTCCTGGACTTGAATTTTTGATCCTTCTAGCAAGCTGAATTAGTCGAATTGGGGACTGCTTGGATCCCACTGACGGGTTCAAAAATGATCTCCCCTCCACCTACACCCCTCACCCTGAGCGTAAACATTGCTCCTCACACCGCTTGCTGACCGCAACATTTGCGGATATGAGTGCTTGGGCTTCAACGTTCCAACAATATATGGGATAACGGGCTTGGTAGAATCTCTGGTGGAGGGAATCACTGAGATATTGAGAAACCTTTTGAATGAGTGATGGCGAGAGGACACGATAATTGGACCGCTCCTGAACAAACCTGCATTGATGTAATTGTTAAGAAGTGACTTTGGCTGTGTTGAGGGGGGACTCTGGATTCTTTGATTAAAACTGTGGGAATTAGGAGGAGAAGTTGCCGACACGGCATGAGGGTCAGGAACGATTTCTTGACCGCTGAAATCAACGGCTCATGGCCTAAGGGGGCATGGATGGTGCCGGCCCGATGGCATGCATAGGATCTTGATAATTTTGGGATAGCTGATTATTCGAATGATTGTCGCTGAGTAACTTATATGATCCACACAGTAGGTGAAGCTGCACAGCCACCAGCCTACCAGGACGATCCGATCTCCCGAGAAGTGGCCATCGCAAGGATTACAAGCCGCTTGGCAGGACGGGAAGAATTCAGCGCATCATCCGGGAGTCTCTTTTTTGGTTTTTATAAATAACATGGAGGTAGTTAGCCGTGCTAGACATCGACGGCATCTCAAGTCCAGAAATGGTGGCATCGAATATCCTGGATTGCGATGTAACGGTAGACGCAGCGTAGTTATGGATCGACAAGTTCAGCTGGCAATGTTTACCAAGCATTTCGCAGCGTTTGAGGACCAGACGATCGATTTATAAGGCAGAGTGGAGCGGGTTAAAAATGGATTGCCCGAACATGGATGATGCTCAACTCCCGCGATATGATTTCCCCAAACAACGGGTGGAAATTCTCAAAATTATGTTTTCCTTTCACTATTTTGTAATTTCCATAGTTATGTCTCCACACATTCTATCTCTCTCAAGTGCGGAGTACAAAGTTTTATGCTCTGCTCATCATTCAATTGTCTCCTCGGGGACCATTTGAGAACATCTCTAGACTCGAAGGCCAATGATGGAAACAAGCGTAGTAAACAACTCAACGCACTTAAAATCACCCATGTAGGTATGTCATTTGGCGCCAACTTGATGATATGAGTACGGATTTTGCAAAGCAGTCACCATACGAAACGTGTGGATATACATGATACAATTGAACAGCGTGATAGCAGCTTCCAGGTCATACTTATCAAATACACACACACACTGACGCCTGATACTAAACCACAAAATCAGCGTATGTTGAATATTATTGTGTGCATTTGAAGGTGTGAAACGGTGTCTCTGTAGGTATGTATGAAAGATGAAATTTCCAATCTAGTGATTATCGTGCTTGATTTTCTAACGATATTCAGGTTTTTTTTTTTGCACTACACCCAACTCTGAGCTTATCAACACGTTCAAGTCCATGAGTGGTTCATTTTCTTCGCTGTTGGTCAGCTTTTCAGAACCTCGTTCACAGGGTTTGTCACAGGATTTTAAACCTCCCCTGTTTGAGTCCATCACCCGATACCGAAGTTAGGTATAACAAGTGCAAGTGGATAGCACCCACATATTCTTGACTTCTCTATGGTCTTGTTTCGCAGCTTCTACACGAGAGATCGCCAACTTGTCTTACTAACCCCTGCTCCCCGTGCTTGGTTTTTTTTAATTATTGAGCTTCTGGCTCCTTCGGACTACTTGGGGCCCCCAGCCCCACGCCCGGTTGCAGAAGCCAATGACGATGGGATGATTGCTGGCCATTGCTTCAAACGACGATGGTGGCATCGGGATTCGGGAGGGCGCGATAAATCGGGGCTCTGTCAAGACTGAAAAGCCATGGTGGCCGCGCTAATATCTCAGGGCTGATGGCTGAGATCGCCCGTTCTTGAGCAATTTTTCCGTCCCGATGGCCGCTCGAGCATTTCTTGGACTCCCGTCTTCATCTTCATGGGATTGGTAATGATTACTAGGCAGATTTGTCAAGATTGCCTATTCGTTTTGATTTTCATGGACTCTTTCGGGGCCCTCATATTAGCTATTTATTCTCATTATTCATTCACACCAACTCGAGATGGATGATGCGATGGCATGAAGTCTCCAGTTTTCTAGTCCGTTTCGGTTTGATCTAGACCTGGTTTGAGTTTGGTGCGTGTGTGTGTCAGTCAGTTCCTGCATTACTATTGATTGACTTCGAATGCCCCTTGGCCTTCCGACGAGTTCTTGAGGGGCTTGAGGCTGGGTTCCGACTGGGGCCCACTGCTCAGCTCGAAGATTTCTCTGCAGCGCGATTGGCAAAGCTGTTATCAGAGTGTGGCTATTCGATATCCAAGCTCCACTTTTCTCGGAATACGCCTCAACAAACCAGAAGCGAAAGGTGGCGGATCAGAATCGTGATGGAAAGTCTGAGGAAAAAGGAAGGGAAAGGGAAAGCAAAGTGCAGAAGAGGACGACGTCCCATGTTGTGGCTTGTTATGAGCTGCGTTTTTCGCCTGGTTAGAGTGTGGCTTCAAAGCTTTGCTTGACTATGTTCTCTTTGGCCAATCATTGATAAATGTTGCCAAGACCGGTTGCTCGGCTCCGGTCGACATTCTTTCGTTCAGCCATGCACTTTGTTCCAGGATGAATACGCCGACAAATCTTCCAAGACAGTTGCCATGCCTCAGACATACTCGTGCTGTCTGTAATAACAAGATAAGAAATAACGGCTTCATTCAAGAAGAACCATGTTAGAAATTGGTGTGATCTAGGCATCAAATCATGATGCTGCATATTTTTGAAGTTCTCTTACGTCAAAATACAAGTATCCAGTTTTACGCCCGCCGCAGCCCCACCAGCCCTCAAAAAGAAAAGAAAAAAGAAAAAAGAAAAAAGAAAAAAGGCCAGAGAAAAAAAAAGAAAATAATATCGGCATCAGTGATGTCATACAGGGCTGGTGTGTCATCATTTTGGTATTTTACGTGATTCTTAATCACCATATTATAAGCAGGTCCTGAACACCGAAGGATGCACTTCTCTCAGTTCCGAAACTGGCGACAGCACAGCATGCACAAGGTTCCCAGCAAAGGCTGTGTGTTGTCTGAGTTGCTGAAAAAATATGAAACATTACTCACCGAGGACAACCCTTCCGTTCCAATACGATACACGTGGCTATGGGTATGGATCGTATCGCTTCGGCGGCCAATAATGACAGATGAAAGGCTGCGTTATGTGGGCCAGGCTTCAAAAAATAATTTAGAGATTTATTCAAGCGATTGATCCAAAAAAAATTCAAAAATTCAAAAATTCAAAAAAACTAAAATACATGCCAAGTCATGTCAGCACCTAATCTTTTTTAACTTTCCGAGGCGCAAAAAGGCACCAAATTGGGACAGTCTCCAGCAAACCAGAGAATTCATTAGTTGGCTCTGTATTTATTTCTTATCTGCGTTCTTTTGGCGGATGTAGCTAGAAAATGTACAATAAATAATAATAATAATAATAAGATAACAATGGCTCGTCGAAGAGCAGCAGAAAAGCTTGAATTTTCTCTCGGATATCAAGGTTGGCTGGCGGCTCAAGGCTGGGCGGTAGTTAGTTATGCAAGCTAGTCCCAAGTCGGACGCCCAGCTGGCGATGCCACAGCCAGCACAACTTAATTTTGACCCCACCTCCTCGACGACATCGACGTGGACACGATATGATACCGCCGGGATTCGAGGATTCCGGTGGCTGTTATCATATCACCATCATTATTATGGCTAGTATTATTATTCGTTTGAATCCAACGAGCCACAAGGACGAAGAGACCTGACAGCATTCCCATGGCTCTGAACTTGTCCCGTATCTTGGACTTGCCACTTCCGGCTCTGGTTGGTAACTGACAGGCCAGGCTCGTGTCCCTTCAGAAGAGTTTGAGACAAACTTGGACAATCTGTAACTTGGCTCTAAGCCGTGCCAACCGTTCCTGAGCCACAGAATACCGAACAAGGGAACACTCCCCACTAGTGCCTGGATTTCTGCTGGCGTTTTCGGTACACTTTGCATGGTCGACGTCAATACCTAAATGGACCTCGCAAATCGGTGACATCCCATGGAACAGTTCGCGGATGCAAACAAGTTGTGGGCAGAAAAAATGATGAAAGAAGAGGAGCCATCAAAAAAGGGAAAAAAAAAAAAGAAGGCGAAACCTGATCTTTTTGAAGTTCATTATTCTTCCTGGCTGAACAACTCCGCTCTTCGGATTTGCCTTGACCGCGTTTCACCATCGGCGGGAGAGACTGTGTTTGTACGTCAACCCCAGTCATGTTGTTTCTCCTAAACCCAGAAAGCTCCGGTGCTAAGCCCAAGCCAAAACACCAACTGTTCGACTTGGGAAGCAAAATCAAAAATCTTCGAACCAGACGAGAAGGTAAAGAAAGAATTGGGGGAATGGATGAGGACCTAGTTTTATATTTCTCATTGTCCTTGGATTGCTGCTCATGTCGAAAAAGCATTCTTCTGGTGACCGAGGGTGGTCGTATCTGAAATTTTCCCGTCACACTTTGAATGAGTAGGCTTCACGTTTCGACCCAAGAATATGGCCCCAACAGACTATTTCAGGCAGCGTATGATCCTGTCATGCATTCCTAGCGCCTGTATCCCTCCCAGGTCCCACTGTGCGCTGAAACTTTTGACGAGTTGTCCGATGCCGAAAATAGCAATGTATCTGCCAAGCTAGAATCTCGCTTCATATACATTTTCAGCTGGCTAGATGGCAGGCTGCAAAGCCTATGGCAATGCCGCAATAATGTTAAATGCGATGAGTAATGGAGGCTGAATGAAAATTCATCGATACCGGGGGTACCTAGGTGGGACTTTTTTTCCTTTTTCCAAGCCGGAAGAAGCCATGTTCGCCCCAGCCCCCGCCCAGATCTCACTTTGGTGGATTCCACCCGGGCCGACCTTGTCTCTTTCTTCGACATTCTTGTTCCTTGCTTCTCAGCCTTCTCTCATGTCCTGATATTTTCTAATGAACAGTTTTCTTTAATACTTTGGTTGCATTACCATTTCCGGTCGTTTCTCATTTTTTTTAATATTTAAAATCAGTCTATCGTTCAAACCCCCGAGCCCCAGCTTATACCAGTGCTGGAGGTGAGGAGCTTGATGCAATATATTGGCTTATTGATCAGGCAATACTTTCACTTTCCTACCACCATTCCACTCGTTTTACACTTTGGGTATCGCCGCAGCCTATGTTCGAAGTGCGTCGCGGCATAATTTCCAGTCATTATTGATGATGCGGCGGTGGTTGGTGGGAGTGTCGCTGGCGCTTCTCGCTGCAAGAGTGACGAGTTGGCCATACGACCCGGAGTTTGAGGGATATAACCTCAACGAAAATAGGACTGCTACAAATCCCGCAGACTACTACGGAGAATGGAAGGATCATGAGTACTTCCCATCGCCGGAGAACTGGCGCTTTCCGTTCTACAGCTTGTTCCTCGATCGATTTGTGAATGGCGACCCGACGAATGACAACATTAACGGCACGTTATTCGAACATGATCTGAACTCGAATCAGATGCGTCACGGGGGCGACATAGATGGTCTGGTGGATACGTTAGATTATCTCCAGGGTATGGGAATAAAGGTGTGTTGGGTCTCAGTCTTACTCAATTTGGAAAATTTGCTAACGCCTGCTCATGAAGGGTATCTATCTCGCTGGAACGGTTTTGATGAACGCGCCCTCGGGCGCGGATGGTTATTCGGTGCTTGACACTACCCTTCTCGATCAACATTATGGCAATATCCAAGCATTCAGAGATGCTATTACGGAAATTCATAAGCGGGGCATGTACGTCCTTATGGATAACACCTTGGCAACGTAAGTAGCTATCGATATTGCTCTCCTTTACCGCAAATAAATAGGGTATACTGATCAATTGCAATAGAATGGGAGACCTTGTCGGCTTCGAAGGATATTTGAATGAAACAACGCCGTTTGATGTCGGCGAACATGAGGCACTATGGAAGACAAACCGTCGTTATGTGGATTTCGATATCGGCAATGACTACAATGAGACGTGCGATTATCCGAGGTTTTACTGGGAAAACGGTTACCCTGTTGGCACTGATGTCACCGACCAACTGAAGGGCTGCTACGATAGTGATTTTAATCAATACGGTGATATCGAAGCTTTTGGAGTCTACCCAGATTGGCAGCGCCAGCTCGCAAAATTCGCTTCCGTGCAAGACCGTCTGCGCGAATGGGTTCCTTCTGTCAGGGAGCGACTCATGAGACACTCGTGCCTGGTGATTCGACAGCTTGATATTGATGGCTTCCGATATGATAAAGCTTTACAGGCGACAGTCGACGCGTTTGCGGATATCAGTGAGCACTATCGTGAATGCGCCAGAAGTGTTGGGAAAAATAACTTTTTTCTACCTGGTGAAATCACGGGTGGAAATACCCTTGGATCTATTTATATTGGTCGAGGACGTCAACCGAACATGCTACCCGAGACATTGGAGGATGCCGTGAAGATGACACACAATTCGAGCGAAAAATATTTCATCCGCGAACAAGGTAAATCTGCGCTGGACGCGGGTGCATTCCACTACTCGATCTATCGTACTTTGACCCGGTTCCTTGGTATGGACGGTAACCTTGCTGCCGGGTATGATACCCCCGTTAACTGGGTGGACACTTGGTACGATATGCTCCTCACAAATGACTTCGTCAATGTCGATGGGAAATTTGATCCACGCCATATGTTCGGAGCAACGAATCAGGACGTTTTTCGCTGGCCGACCATCAAGGAAGGGACAGAGAGAATGCTATTAGCCTTCTATATTACCACGCTTCACCTACCCGGTATCCCCTTGCTACTTTGGGGCGAAGAACAAGCATTCTACGTTTTGGACAATACCGCCAAGAATTATATCTTCGGTCGGCAGGCCATGTCCCCAGCAACAGCTTGGCAAACCCACGGCTGTTACAGCCTTGGCTCTGAGCAGTACTATCAATGGCCCATTGAGTCTGGTAAAAATGCCTGCCATGACGAGACCGTGAGCTACGACCATAGAGATCCATCACACCCAGTGCGGAATATTTTGAAAACCATGTATCAAATGAGGGAGCACTACCCGACACTGAACGATGGGTGGTTCGTTCAGCACCTTTCAAATCAAACGTGGCAGGTTTTCCTCCCCGGTTCCAATAATACACCAACGGAAACTGGAATGTGGTCCATCCACCGTGGCCGTTTTGAGGGTGCCCAAGACTTCGGCAAGGAGGGGAATCTCCCAATTTGGCTTGTGTATCAAAACTACAACAAAACCCACAAGTACGAGTTCGACTGCTCGGACAATGATACGGCACTCATATCTAGCTTTGATAGTGGTACCACTGTCAAAAATTTGTTCTATCCGTTTGATGAACTTACATTGAAAAAAGGTCCTACGAAGCTAGGGTTTGATCAATCTCCCGAGTTTAATGGGTGTCTTGATAGCCTCGAGTTGAAACCATGGGATTTCAGAGCCTACGTTCCCAAGTCCAGGTTCGTTCGACCACGACCTATGGTAACAAAATTCACTCCCGGACACGATGCTCGCTTGAGGTCGGCAGTTTCTTCCGATCAAGACGAAACAGTTCCCATTGAACTGTATTATTCTCAAGTGATGGACTGCGATGTCTTGACCAGGAGCATTACGTTCAATTCAACTACAGACAATGGTAAGAAGCCATCCATTGACGAGAGTAGTGTCAAGTGTACAACGATCACCCCCGAACCTGCGAAATATATCGGCGAAGTCCCACATTCATGGAAATGGTCTGCCAATCTCGCTGGTGTCTACAATGGAGTACATAGGATAACAATCACGAATGCCACCAGCGATGATGGCCTTACCAATACGGCTTCGGTAGATCATTTCCTTTTCCGTATTGGACAAGCAGACAACCCTATGGTTTTCACCCGGGCTGCAAATTACTCATCGAATTTTCTACATAGGGACGACAAGGGGGACCTCTATGTATCTCAGCACGCTGCTGGAGCAGACCTTTATCGGTACTCCTTGACCTGGGGTTCATCGTTTTCAGACTGGTTACCTTACAAGGGCGGCAATACTACTCTCGAGCGCCAGGATTGGTCTGGTACCAAACAGCAAAGATGGAAAGGTGAACATGTTTCTGTTGAATACTGGAGTCGTATGACTGGGAGTAGCTCTCATGTCCAACATGGCGACCTTGATTGGCCTAGCAGCAAACCGCGAAGATTTCCGCATCTCTTTTGGAACGGTCCTTATAACCAATATGGCTATGATGCCGGTCTCAAAAACCACATGGTGCAGGATGATAAGGGAATATGGAAGTTCAGATTCATGACAGAGTGGCCTGCGTTAGCTCAAGTCAATGTTTGGGGAATTAACCCGGATGGCAAACCAGATCAATCATTTGTATTTGGTGACATAGACGGCGATTCTGTATTGGATCGCTTGCCGCCGTCTTCCCTCTCGAAAACCGTCATAAACATTACGAATCCCCCGCCTTTGCCTTATCTTGCCTGGCTGTTTTCCTTGGACGACGGTACCCTTCGTTTCCAATTGCACCCAGTCGGTAACCAGTACCACCAATTGGCTCTATACATCCTCCTCTGGGTTATACCTATTTTGACCTCTGCCATTGGTATCTATGTGTTCATGAAATCATTTTACCAAGTGAAATTTAATCAGGTCGGCATTAGCGATAAGGGGGGATTTGTTCCTCTCGCCATCAGACGGAAATTTCGCAGGCGAGCTCTTGAAGAATCTCACACAATGAAGCCACTGATGAAACTGGCAAACAAGTCCCGATTTTTACAGTCGACTTCTGCGCTAGTTGGGGATTCGGGCCAAAGACGTACCACTCTAATTGCCACCCTTGAGTATCACATTCAAGATTGGGGCATCAAAATCAAGATTGGAGGGCTGGGTGTGATGGCTCAACTAATGGGAGAAAATCTTGGACATCAGGACCTGATCTGGGTCGTCCCCTGCGTTGGCGGAGTTGATTACCCGGTTGACCAAGTTGCCGAGCCAATGACAGTGACTGTGCTTGGCAATGCATACGAAGTCAAGGTTCAATACCATGTTCTTAACAATATCACCTTCGTTCTTCTCGACGCACCTGTTTTTCGACAGCAGTCCTCAGCTGAGCCATATCCGGCCCGCATGGATGATCTCGACAGTGCTATTTACTACTCCGCCTGGAACCAGTGTATTGCTCTGACAATTAAAAGATTCCCAGTTGATTTGTACCATATTAACGATTATCACGGTTCAGTTGCGCCATTATATCTCCTACCTCAAACGATTCCGGCTTGTCTTTCCTTGCACAACGCTGAATTCCAGGGCCTATGGCCTATGCGTACACAGACAGAAAAGGAGGAAGTATGCTCTGTTTTCAACCTTCCGCTAGACGTTGCAACCCGCTATGTCCAGTTTGGTGAGGTGTTCAATTTACTTCACGCTGGCGCAAGCTATCTACGTGTTCACCAGCAAGGTTTTGGGGCAGTGGGCGTCTCGAAGAAATACGGAAAACGTTCGTATGCACGATATCCGATCTTTTGGGGACTAAAGAAAGTCGGCAACCTACCCAATCCCGACCCATCAGACACCGGCGAATGGAACAAACAGCTGCCCAAGGAGTCTGATATTTCCGTCGACCCAGAATTTGAAGCTAACCGAGCAGAGCTTAAAAGACAAGCTCAGGAATGGGCAGGTCTGGACCAAAATCCGGATGCGGATTTGCTGGTGTTCGTCGGGCGTTGGTCGATGCAGAAAGGCGTTGACCTCATCGCTGATGTTTTCCCTGCTGTCCTGGAAGCACGCGAGAATGTTCAGTTAGTATGTATCGGGCCAGTGATCGACCTCTATGGAAAGTTTGCTGCTTTGAAACTCGAGAAGATGATGAAGCTTTATCCTGGCCGTGTTTTCTCTAAACCTGAATTTACAGCTCTCCCACCATATATCTTTAGTGGCGCTGAGTTTGCATTGATTCCATCTAGAGATGAGCCTTTCGGATTGGTAGCTGTCGAGTTTGGTCGGAAAGGCGCTCTCGGCATCGGCGCAAGGGTTGGTGGTCTTGGGCAAATGCCAGGTTGGTGGTATACCGTTGAATCTACGACCACTAGCCATCTCCTTAATCAGTTCAAATTGGCGATCGACAGTGCACTGAACTCGAAACTTGAGGTGAGAGCCATGATGCGTGCGAGGTCCGCAAAACAGAGGTTTCCTGTTGCCCAGTGGGTGGAAGACCTCGAAATCCTCCAAACCACAGCAATTAGGATCAATAACAAAGAATCTGCCAAGTCAACAGGACAACCTCATACTCCTTCTGGATACAATACACCTGGCATACTGGGCTCTCCAATTGGCCCTGGAAGCATGACCCCCGCTACTCCAAGGTCGCGGTCGCGGAATCCTAGTTACGTAGGGGGGCACAGATTGAGCGCTTTTGGGCCACAAGCAAGAAATACCGTCATTTACCACCAGGACTCCAGCCCTGGTCCCGATACTGATAATGAAATTCCAACAACTGGTCTCAGCAGGAAGCTCTCACTTGGCGTGCGGTCTGGTCCTGGCCATACGCGAGGTGAACCTCGCGTGCCACGGAAATTACGAAAAAATAACGCCCCAGTGGACGTACCGGAGAACGGACCTGAAAACGAACCGGAACGCGTTGGTGTGGCTGTGACGGCCGATATTGACGATGAGAGCGATGATGACACCGCAGCACACTATTTTGGTGATGATGATGAATACACGCTGACGCGGGAGCAGGCAGAGGCAGGACGAGGAAACCAATTGAGTTTGTTAAGTCCGAACTTTCATAATGCCGATTTCAATGAACAAAGGACCCCAGGGACATCGAGACCACCCTCACCCTCCCATACAGATGGCTTCCTGTCGCCCGGTCGTCCCTTGCGTGACTCTACACACTTTCCCAGTTCTTCCTCTGTTCTCTCCTTGGGATCTGTTGTTGGTAGTAAGAAAGATTTTAAGTTGCAGAAAGTAGATCCATTCTTCACCGACGGCAATGGCGAATTTTATAGGGCATTCGAGAAGAAACTGGAAGACCTTAATAGCGAAAATTCAGAAACTGATCTATGCATCGAGGACTACTTGGTGAAAAGCGAAAAGAAATGGTTCAATCGATTTAGGAATGCTCGTTTGGGCCGCAATACCGACAATGCATCATTATTTCGTGTCAAACGCGGGAGTGGTGTTTCTCCGGCTCCCTCTGAATACGGTGAAGATCTTGAGTCTCGGACTAGTGATTATGACAAGGACGGCGATGAATTCCTGCTGGGTACCGACTACGTGCCTCCAACTGGCCTTAAAAAATGGATGCAGCTCCGAATCGGCGATTGGCCTGCTTACTCTTTCTTCCTTGCCTTTGGTCAAATAATTGCTGCGAACTCTTACCAGATCACATTGCTCACGGGTGAGGTTGGTCAGAGTGCCACGAAACTATATGCCATCGCGACCACGTACCTCATCACCTCAATCATCTGGTGGTTCATTTTCCGCTGGTTCAAATCCATTATCCCTCTGTCTCTTCCGTTCTTCCTTTATGGCCTAGCGTTCATGTTTATTGGGGTTGCTCACTTTGCTCCGACCGAGCATGGGGTGGGTTGGATCCAGAACATCGGATCCGCGTTGTACGCTGCGGCATCATCGAGCGGTTCTATCTTTTTCGCCCTCAACTTTGGCGACGAAAGCGGGGCACCTGTGAAAGACTGGGTATTTCGAGCTTGTGTCATCCAAGGCACCCAGCAGATATATGTGGTTGCCCTTTGGTACTGGGGATCAACGTTGACGAAAAGTATTGCCGAGGGTGTTATTGAAGCGGATCCTATCGCGTCTTCATGGAAGATGACGTAAGTTTACTCCTATCACATAGTTATATATCTGTTCCCTTTAAAAGCATGAATTCCTCAAAAATATCACTACTAACTGGGATGTAGCGCAATTGCAATCCCAATTGGACTTTTCCTTTGGTCAATCGGGCTATTACTGTTCTTTGGCCTTCCCAATTACTATCGCCAAACCCCCGGAAAAGTCCCCTCGTTTTACAAGTCCCTCTTCCGTCGAAAGATCGTGATATGGTTTTTCGTTACTGTCATCGTTCAGAATTTTTTCCTCAGCGCACCTTATGGTCGAAACTGGTCCTGTAAGTCATATTCCACTCTTCATGGTTGGTGATCCCTTGCTAATCTATATATACGTCTCAGTCCTATGGAGTTCCAAGCATGCTAAGGCATGGCACATTGTACTACTTCTCTTGCTCTTTTTCATCGTGGTGTGGGCTGGACTGCTTGGTAAGTTTTAATTTCTACCTTCTGGTCAAGCATAACTAACTGTCTTTGCAGCGATCTTGGGCTACCTATCTAAGGATCACAGTTGGATATTACCTCTCTTTGCAATTGGACTTGGTAGGTTAATAACTATTATACCCTTATAACGATTAATGTTAGACTCATCACTCACAATTTATTTAGGCGCTCCTCGATGGGCACAGATCTGGTGGGGCACCAGCGGAATCGGCGAACACGTCCCCTGGGCAGGCGGCTATGTGTCAGGAGCACTGATATCAAGAAGCTTATGGCTTTGGCTGGGAGTTCTTGACGCGATGCAAGGTGTCGGATTCGGCATGATCCTTTTGCAAACGTTGACTCGATTCCATATCTGCTTCACCCTCCTTGCAGCACAAGTTCTAGGTTCCATCGCAACTATTTGCGCTCGCGCCTTTGCGCCCAACAAGATTGGTCCTGGTGATATTCATCCTGACATATCGGGAGGAATCAGCGCTATTGGGAACGCTTGGTTTTGGGTTTGTCTATTTTGTCAATTAGCCTTATGGTAAGCCCTAACCCCTCCCTTCATTTCCGGCCCCAAGCAAGGTCAGGTAGTGTAAGTGTGTTTTAACATTATTTCTCTAGTGGTGGATTTTACTTGTTCTTCCGAAAAGAACAGCTCAGCAAACCTTAATTAATACCTTAATCACTTTCGCGTCACGGTCTCCCTTGAAAAGTGTTCTGCTATGTTTTCTTATCCGATATATGTTTATGCATCTGATCCGCTGGCTTGGGGGTAAATATGCCAGTGACGTGTAACTTATGCTGTTTTCTTTCTAATGGGCCTTTAATGTTTGGCGCAATTGTATTTCCAAGGCGTACGGAACGGGTTTGATATCTGTCTAACAGATTTTATTTTGTCCTGCAATAACTACTTGTTGGCCTATTTACTTTAATGGTTCTGATACGATTCTGATGTCTAATTATCTATGTATGAAGAAAAAAGGGTCTGTTCAAATGTTTCTCTATGATTGCTTGGTTCTGCTTAACTAGCGGTTGATTGTTTATAATCCCACTCCTGCTCTGTGTCTGTTTATCAAAACCTGATCGGTGATGAGAAAAAGGTAAGTTGAATATTTGCCAAAAAGTAAAAATAACCGCGTCATAAATTGAAGGAACACAGTACGCCCGATTATTTAAGGGTGTTGATATGATATATGGAATGGTTCAGCCCCTTAACTAGTTCCCAGTTAGCCTGGTGGTGATCGAGCTCTTTTGCCCCAGTGAATCTCTTTCTCTTAAGCAACAAATCGTTACGCAGCTCTGAACGAGCACCATGGATTTCGGGTAGTTGCAACATCGGAACGGCACCATGGGCACATCAGAGAGTTATGTACAGTACATACGTACCAAAATGGGATTTGTTGTTCAGCCATGGATCAGAGGATCAACAACGTAGCCTCGCGCCGCGTCAATACGGCTGAAATCTGGTTTCCGACGGTCTAACTAAGCTTTCAGCTGAATGTGCATAAATATTTCCTCCTGTCCGTCGTTTTTGGCTTCTGGAAACTCTTTTTTTTCATCGCTTGACATTGTTTCTTTTCGGAGAGTTTGACTTAATCTCCTGGGCATTCTATAAAACATATCATGGCGCTCTCCACAATTGGCAAGGTACGTACTCGCTGCAGCAGTTACACCCACCTATACTGACTGCGGGTAAATATCAGACGGCTGCCACCTTGGCAATTCTTATAGGGACGCTCTCCACGGTATTCTACAAACCCCTTGTAACCAAGATAGATACTGTCCACAATCTGCCGCGAGCATGGCATCCGTTTGACGGCGGGTCCGCTGACATCCGCTTCACGGACACCATCAAATACTCGGAGGATATTGTCATCGACCATGACCGCGGCATCGCGATAATTAGCTTTGACCCCTCCAGATCGGAATGGAATACTGTCATGGTGAATATTACCCAGAGATGAAAAAAAGTGGCATCTACCGTGCTATTCCAAAGCTCGATATCTAAAATACTCGCGCAGGGAATCTTCAAGAACCCGGACCCGAGAGGGAGCCTCTATGTCTACGACTATGCCGCGGCAGGCACCATCAAAGAACTAGAACTTACTGGCTTTCCTGACACTATCGATTTCCACCCTGTTGGCATAAACTTCTTCCGCAGCTCCCCAAAATCCAAGACAAGACTGTTTGTTGCTAATCATCAGCGAACTGGGAGTACCGTGGCGGTATTCGACGTGGACTATGACTTATCTCAAGCGAAGTATGTTACCACAATATCTGATAACGACCAGGCCATCCTTTCGCCAAACTCTATCGCACCTGTCTCCTACACACAATTCTACGTCACGAACGATCATCGCTATATGGCGAGGACTAGACCTTTCTGGAATAAAATCGAAACATACCTCTCGATGCCATGGAGCTGGGTCACCTTTGTGGACTTTTCCTCCCCCGAGGACCTCAAGTGCGCAATCGTAGCCAGCAACATCGCATTTGCGAACGGGATCATGGTAACGCCAACTGGCAAAGAAGTTATCGTGGCTTCTTCAGGAAGCGATGCAGTCTACGTTTATCAACGAGACCCCCAATCCAATTTGCTATCTAGCAGCCGTGAAACTATTCCCCTCAGCTTCCATCCTGATAATGTCAATTTCGACCACTCCCTCGACATTTCTGATCCCACGGTGTTCGACACGGAGGGGAGATTCCTTCGTGGGGTGACGGTCGGCGGCCATCCATCCTTAATCAAACTGAAGCGAATGATCAATAATCCTGAGAAGCTTAATGCGCCATCATGGGTTGCTGAGGTACGACGGGGTACGGGACTTGACCCAGCGCCATGTCCAGCAGCGCCGCCACAGCCAAAGTTTTACGCAAGAACTTTGTATCAAAGTGAGTTTCCTGTTGAGCTTTTTGATTAAATATCACAAGTTTTCTTGAGCGCTGATTTTCTTTCACATTGGATAGGCAATGGAGAGCACTTTCCAAGCAGCACTACAGGGGCCATGGACTCCAAACGAGGTCATCTCCTGATCTCTGCTCTTTATGGCAAGGGTATTTTGGATATTTCATGGAAAGTATAAAATAAACCCCATGCGATATACACCAGATGGAAGCAGGTTTCAAGGTGTGGACAATGCATTGGCGGGAGCTTTATTGAACTGGACCTGATTGGCTTTGATTTCGGAGCCTCTACTGAATGTTTATTTAATTCTGATGCTCTCCACTTCTTTCAAAGCTCTTGTTCGATGTGCGTGTTCTTGGTTGTGCGCATTGACAGGTACATTGATGCTGATGTAAATCACGCACTTGTTTATCTATCCTTGCGGATCGCGTGCAGGCATTTTTTGACACAACGGAACCATCGCTCAGCATGTCTCTTACCTTCATTTAATGAATTCCAGAGACAGTAGACAAGAACTTCAATGACAGTGCTCGGAAAATCGCGTCATCTAAGGCCTGTTGATCCTTTTTTTAACCGCCAATTTCGTCTCAGCTAATTTACGTGGATTTCCTATCAATACGCAATATGATCCTCTCATATCTTTTTCTTTTTCTTTTTTTCCCTTTTTCCTCCCTTTTTTTTCTCTTTCAAGATACGGGTGTCTTCCTCTGAAAGGAGGTATTGCCCCCAGTGGTCGTTGCAGAGCTGTATACCCTAGTGTTCTCCTTAGGACATGCCTCTCTGCCATTTGACACTGGAATCTGCCGGTCATTAGCCTTGGAGGTTCACGCTCAGAGGGATATATCTCCCACGGGAATTGTCAAGATACTCCCAAGAAGATTGATGCTTAGGTGGGGTTCCCTACCTAAGCCTGGCATTTCTTTACTATGGCTACTTGAAAACTCCCTGATTCCCGCTATCATATTCTATAGGTGTATTTTTAAAAGCCACGGCGCCCCTCGGAACAACCGTTACCTACATTTACAAGCAGCATTAGCAGCCCCGTTTAATGCAAACCACCATTACCAACAAGGGGCTGACTGTAATAGAGGGGAAAAGGCTCATTCAGGCTTGATACTGCCATGGACAAGTGGACAGACCATAGCATTGCCCTCTATATGCAGTAGCGTTTTAAATGTAAGTCCGCAGGGTTTGATTGCAATGCCTTTCTGACAAACCCAGGTACTGATATTCATGGTGTGTTGTTACAGTTGCAACTGATCTCAAGGCGTCTTGGTGTTGACTCACAGCATGAACAAAGTCACTGCGGTTCATCTCTTCTCTGGTTTGCTTCTTCTTCTGTTATTGTCTGCTTTGTTACCACAGTAGAAATTCATCCCTGACCTATTCAAAACAAAGCAGCTCTTTCACAACATTTGCACATTCTGACATTCTATATCATCAGAAAGTCCACAATAGTGATGCCTGGCCACACTGAAGTCCTTCAACTGACAGATATGCCTGAGGGAACCACTCTCAACCAGGGTGTTGATGAGAACCGACGTGTTGTCCTGCCGTGGACTTGCGCTGAAGATGGAGAGCCTCCTCTCCCCCCACCAGCTGCGGTTGCCCTGGCCCTAAACGAAGTTGGACGCGCACTTGGCATGGGTATATGCACTTATATTCTTGCTTCTGTGCCGTTCATGCCCTTCTGCATTCCTGAAGTCTACTTTACCGCCTATGAATGGAGCGAGCAGGACAAACGGAACTGGGACACGGCCTCTTACCATGGCAAGCTAAGTCTCGTATCCCAAGTAAGGCGTGACGATTATGCTATTCCGATCCGTATTCTGGCTTATGGTTGTCCACAAGGTGTGTAACGAATGTTTTGTTGGAAAATACCCGTTTCCCCATTTCACAGCTTTGGTTTTATCTTCTTAACTCATAGTTATGCTAATCGGGAGGGTAGACCTTCTGTCGTTTCCGAAAGAGGGTGCTCGCCTGTCTGGGGCTATCATCACATATGATAGCCGCATGTCTGTGGGCTGGTATCGCGAATACGCCTCTCGTCGCAACGGCGACAGAATGAACATTTCCGTCAACCTCCTACAACATCAGGCCTGGTTTAATTCAATGCGCTGTCAGGACAATTTCGTGGTTGTGCAACGTCTGCTTCAGATGTGGAACCAACCAGTTTTCTACGGCGTCCAAGTTATCGGAAACGTGCTGGGAAAACTCTACGACTTGAGAGAGCGTTATAAGGAAGCTGAATCGAACGCCCTGGCGCTAGAATCAAAACGTGAAAATGATATACCTGGTAAATCCATTCCCATCCAACTCTATATGACTCTCTCACAACGTCATGGGATTGTATTCTTTGACCATCTTTACTCTTACAAACTTCAAGATTGTTAATGATATATTGACGTCCTGTTCGTCACTTGCTTTGCTTCTTAGATTACGAAACCGATTACCCTGATCTACACCTCCTAGCGGGCATTGCCCTGGAGGACTATGATGACTAGTACTCCGACGAACTGCTGTTAATAGACCGATGGTACGGAATATTAAAAGCACGTTGGAACAGGACTTGGTTGGATGGTTTGACCTGTTTTCGATAGGAGCTGCAGCGGATAATGCGATGATCTTGAGAACTGTTTTTTTTAAATTCCCTGAGATTTATCTACCACCGTTTCAACAGGATCCACTTGATAGTGTGATATTTCCTAAGGTGTTGCCTGGTTTCTTCGGCTGTTAATTCTCAGTTTGCCTTGTCATTCCCACTCTTCTTGTGCTTCATGTCACCCCGTCTTTTCTAGATGGAGTGATCTGTTGCCGTCTTTATTGCGTACTCCTGATTTTTCATCCTGTTTTTTAACACTTTCGTGTGACAGAACTTGTAAACCTATACGAACCAATTCAACTACTTCTATATTGTATCTATTGCTCCCTCCCACTTATGAATAGTGGAGAACTAGATGTATTTGTCTATCATTTACCCCTGTCCGCCCACACTGCATGAATAATCTATGATGGAACCTTTCCACTTGAACTTTCACATGCCTAATTCTAAAAAGAAATGAGATAGTGGTTAGCTACTATGTTTTTGACATAATCCCTCATAGCTATTCACTTTTGATTTTAGTTGTAGCTTGTGCTTAAACAAGTTTGTTATTCCCTGTGTGCCTGCCCACCTATAGACCCCTCTGTCTATCACTAAAAAAAAATTCTACACAGATCAGAGACAGTAAACCTTCTATTCAAAGTATGTATGTACATACATCTGAAAAAGCAGTGAATGGGGACAAAAGTAATGATTAATTTAACAGAGATTTTTCAAGGATTTTTTATGGAAAATCTGAAAGAAGTGAGCAGAGATGCACTATGTCTTATTACTTTGAGAGAAGGTTCTGCTTTACATATATGAGAAGATGAACGAGGCTAAAATGTTGAAAGCATCTGATTGATTCATTCATATGCACACAGAGACATTTGATGATGTCAATATTCTCAAGATTAGACTTCATAAATTTCAAGGTCTAACTTGCTTCTCGGATGGCCAGGCCCAGAACCGAATGATGACAGCCCTCAATTAGTTGACATTTCCTCTTTTCTGGCGACAGCGATCTAAGGGGTGACTGAAGGTAATTTGGGTTCATACCAATACAGACTGTATGGAGCTTGGGAATCAAGTTGGAACCACCCGACAATACACATTCTTGGACATGAAAACAAACCGATTATTAAAAGGCAAAGGAAAGCAAGATTTGATTCATCAGTCCAAATCTAAAATAAATCTCGATGTGTTTTCGTATCCTGGAGGATCTGCACCATTCATATTTGACAAGCGGCTCAAGATGCCGGCCTAGCTTATATAAAACCCCCACTGTACTAGCCCGAAACGGACTGGGCCGTAACCCTAATCCGACCTCCTAGTTTCGGCTGCTTCCACATCCCACGCCTTGCCATCTCATCCCGCCAAACATCGTCGTTGCTTTCTACTTTCCTCCCCCTGTTGCACAACCCTTTGTCGGCCTTAAACAAACTCTTTGAGGGTGTCGCCCTATATCGCCTCAATCATAATCAAGGAGGGAAATATACCAGGTGAGCATTCACGGGTCCAACCCACCCCTTCAGTCAATTTCTTTTTTTCATCATTCCGATCCCGCCTTGGTACCAATCGCAGGCTATGGGAGCCATTTTATTTGGTGGCGGTCTGCAAGCCACATCACCATTGCATTTCTTCCGTCTGTCCCCTCCAATTTCTTTTCTCCCCAGCCTATTGTTCTATTTGATTTTTCATTGCGGGATATCTTGTTAACCAACGCTGTCCCGCCCACGTCATAGAAAGTTCTCGTTCTAATCAGCCGTACATGTTGCGGGAGCTAGCGGACAGGTGGGCTCGGAAACGATACCTTAGTTGAAGTGTTTGGGTTGGAATAAGATAAGATAAAGGAGAGAGGTGGGAGAATAAGATAGTTTTGGGCAGTGGGTTTGTGTTTCTTTTGGCGGCGGGTTTGTCAATCTTGCAGAAATTTGGTTTGAAGATACAGTGTTTAATTTTTCTTTTGTGAGGGCTTCACAGGTTAGTATATCTCCTGTTCACAGTCGCACTCCTTCATGGTTGAGGAAAGAGAGGAGCCTCCTACTTCTGCTTCGGTTGAAAGGTCCTACCTGTCTCCCCAGCGAGCGGTTCGGACCATTTGCGCGGCATGTCTCTCCTCATAGCGATTTCCGTATGCAATGCTTACCCGTTAGTTTCGCAGCTCTAGGACAGCGTCAATATGCATATTAAGGACAAGTTGGCCCATGCGGAGGCCACAGGGCGGCCCGGCATTTCTTTCGAATTTTTCCCTCCAAAAACGGCGCAAGGTGTTCAGAATCTTTACGATCGGATGGACCGTATGCATGGATATGGGCCATCCTTTATTGATATCACATGGGGTGCTGGAGGGCGGCTGTCGGAGTTGACCTGTGAGATGGTGAATGTGGCGCAATCGGTCTATGGCCTGGAGACTTGTATGCATCTCACTTGCACCGACATGCCCCGCGAGAACGTGGACGCTGCTCTTCAGAGTGCGTTCAAGGCGGGGTGCACGAACATTTTGGCTTTGCGTGGTGACCCTCCCCGAGAGAAAGAGAAATGGGAAGCCACAGAGGGTGGGTTCCGTTACGCTAAAGATTTGGTCAAATATATTCGTGATAAATATGGGAACCATTTTGATATTGGAGTTGCTGGGTATCCCGAAGGTTGCGAGGATCAAGATGACCCTGAACTCCTTATGGAACATCTAAAAGAAAAGGTTGATGCGGGAGGGACGTTTATTATTACGCAAATGTTCTACGATGTCGATATCTTCTTGACCTGGGTCGAAAAATGTCGCGAAAATGGGATCACGGTACCAATTATTCCCGGTATAATGCCGATTCACACGTACGCTGCGTTTATTAGAAGATCCAACTGGACTAAAATTCGAATCCCTCCCGACTGGTTGGAAGCATTGGAACCTGTGAAGAATGACGATGCAGCTGTGAGGAATTTGGGCAAATCTCTTGTGGCTGATATGTGCAAGAAAATACTTGCCTCTGGAATCTACCACCTGCATTTGTAAGTTTTTCTGTTTCCCTAATCTTAATAATATGGTCATTCGGATTTTAACCTCAAACCGATAGCTACACGATGAATTTGCAACAAGCAACCAAAATGATTCTGGACGAACTAGGATTGATACCCTCCCATAAAACTCCCCTGCAGAAGCCACTTCCGTGGCGACAGTCACTTGGACTTGGCCGAAGGGAAGAAGATGTGCGACCAATCTTTTGGAGGCACCGACATCAATCATACGTGGCTCGTACGCAGACGTGGGATGAATATCCAAATGGCCGCTGGACTGACTCTCGGTCTCCTGCGTTTGGAGAGCTCGATACTTATGGCATTGGCTTGAAAGGAACCAACGAGCAAAATATCAAACTTTGGGGAGAGCCAAAGTCACTCAAGGAGCTATCTGAGATTTTCGTACGTTTCTTGGATGGCAGCCTTGATAGACTTCCATGGAGCGAGGGCGCTGTTACAGAGGAAACAGAAATCATCAAGCCAGATTTGCTCGAGCTGAATCGAAAGGGGTTCCTGACTATTAACTCTCAACCTGCGATTGATGGCATGCCCTCTTCTCACCCAATCTACGGATGGGGTCCGAAAAACGGATATGTCTATCAGAAGGCATACCTGGAACTCCTTATTTCTCCCACTATGATCGACGATGTTATCAACCGCATTGAACAAAATTCTGACCTCACCTATTATTGTGTCAATAAACAGGGTGAATTGAAGACGAACACAACCGACAGTCCTAATGCAGTTACCTGGGGGATATTCGCTTCCAAAGAGATTATCCAACCAACCATTGTTGAAACAATCAGCTTCTTGGCCTGGAAAGATGAGGCGTATCGACTCGGAGACGACTGGGCTAAGTGCCATGCCTCATCGAGCCCTAGCAGACGCCTCATTGAACAAGTGATGGACAGCTGGTATTTGGTCAATATTGGTAAGGCAATCCTAATAAAATACTCGTTGAAGGTTCGGGAGATAATTTTACTAATACCTATTGCTTGACAAGTGAACAACGATTTCCACAAAACGCATGACATCTTCAACCTGTTCAAGGACCTCAAAGTCGAAAACTTGGATACAGAAGTAGAACCCATCGCCCCAGCGGCTGAGCCTGTTGATAATGCCCAACAAAATGGCCAGCCTCCTCAGACAGAGGTCAACGGCAGTTTTACGGAAGCAACTAAGTCGATGCAAGAGCGTAACTCCAACTAATCTTCCGTCATTTCGCACCGATTCATCTCTTTATGCCGAGCGATATCGGTAGCACCCCGTCATGGACTCGCGATTCAACAAGCGCATTTCATGATCTCACGATTTTCCAATAACCCTCTATACCTAAGCGCCATTCCATAAATAATTCTCCGCCAACATATCGCTCCTCCAATCTCTCCTTCCTCAAATAATTCAACATAAGCGCGCACTTCTCGCACTTCTCCTACTCCCCGAACGTACTTCAACCTCCTCCGCCATTCTCATGCATATACGACTGCAGTACATGACCACTATTTTCAACATGACCTTCAACACCATATAGAGATAAAACCAAGCATCCAAAGCACAGCATTATAACACTGGAGAACCTTGTTTCTTTTATGATTCCTTATTTTTTTCAATTTTTTTTTCTTTACTCTTTGATTTTCAACAATACCCAAAAAAGCAAGGCGAAAACCAAGGGATGAATGGACATGGGATGCGCAACCAAAAACAAGACTATGATGACCGCAACGAAGCTGCATGGCAAATTACAACGATCAGGTAAAAAAAATTACTTAATCTACTGTATTTGCCTGGAAATATGTATTCAACACATATGGGAACTTAGATAAGAAAAGAAAAAACATTCTAAAAAAGAAAAATCCCGAAGGCGGGCCTTTTTTTTTCTACTTTTTCCTTCTTTTCTCTTCTCATTTTTCAATTTTTCAATTTTTTTTTCCTTCATCACTTATATTTATTCACACATTCCCGGTTTTCTCCTTTTACTACTTTAGTCTCAAATTTCCGTCGAATGAAGCTTTGGACCTCGTAGCTACTTTAAAACATTTATCCCCCCCTATTTACCGGAGGTCGATTTGAATATAAAAGCTGCCAACTAGCCTAAAGGTTTCGTTTTAGTCGAGGGAGAGGAGGGAGGAGGTCATTGTTCTTTAAGGAGAGAGAATAGGGGGAGTGTGTTAATGGGATGGAGCATTTAGCATTCTATCGAAATTAGACAAATAGCCCAAGGTGAATACATACGTAAAAGTTGCAATTTCCACTGCACAAGGAGCCTTCCATGTATACGAATAAATTGACATGAACCGCATCCTTATGCGTTTCTATCGGGCTATCGTGTCTTTCGACTCATGGGAGAACAAATGCACACTGTTGACTACCAAGCTACCAGGTGGTAAAAAAATGGCTATGATTATTTTCAGAAAAAGAAAGAATACAATGGGGCTCTGCGTTCCAATCAGGGGGTCGTCGGTTAGGTAGACCAAACTCGATAAAAATAATCAAAAAGGCGCGTCGTGATATCCGTCCGGCCCCGTTATCCAACTCAGGGACTTGGAGGCTCTGGCGGAAAGTAATTACGGAATAATAATGTCCAGCAAAAACAGAGGCAAAATATCCCATGCCTGGCTCTCCCATCTGATTGATACAAAATCTTACTTGTGATTTACACCGAAGCCAAAATTTTTAGGGCCCAAACTATCCATGAAGCGACCGTAACCAGAAAGCCCAACCCTCTTGCTAAAAAAGTGCATGCAACAACCATTACAGCAAAGTAAATGCATGCTCGCCCTGTATCTAAAACCAAGATCCCGGCATCGTTGAAGTTCCGAGGTGCGCGTGGAAGAACACCCGTTTTCGAGAACTTATGACAGCAATCGCAAAAACTGAAGGTGACTCTGAGACAGTGCAAGGCCATGGTGAGGAACTGGACGGCTATCAGGCGCAGGAAATTGATAGTATGGCGCTCACGAGCAATATAATGGAGGAATTGGACAGCAGGTGTGGAATTATTTTGATTTTCGAGTAAATTGTCGCTTTTTTGATCCTCCATATCTCGGCCATTTCCCCTTTGAGTGTTGGGTCGAAAATGTCGACTCATTGGTGAATTTACACTTCCAGAGTCTGATTTTACTACCCCCTTCACAACATCGTCTTGGGATACGACGCCCTTATTCATGAGCGGAATCATATTCATATACATGGGCGAAAGACCCGAGCCAGTGGTATCTAGAGGCCTTTGGGCGCTGCGGATTTTCTTAGCGGGGTTGAAATATCCGTTCTGGATGTAAGAGGCACAATATTCAGTGAAGGGTAAATTACTAGAGTCGTTTAGTCCTGATATATGGGTGCTCCCATGCATATTTCGGCTGAGATTTAGTGGGATTTCTCTGATGCCGCGAATGATATTTTGCTCTACTCGTCCGTCGAGGGCAGGGGCGCTGTTGCCCGAAGTTTCGGACAAGTAGGGGCATTGCTGATGACTGCAACATGTTCCAGAGTGACAGAGGCTTATCTTTCCGGCAATGGTGCTTGAATTGGCGTTGGAGTTGGTGTCGGGATTGATATCGTGGTTTAATGGGCGTTGATATATTGCTAGTGGGAGAGTCATGGGTGTAGTGCTCGTGCTTGTGGACGTGGGTGTCGTAGTGGTAATGATAGTGGATAGATTTTCCTGTTCTGTCAATTTGTGTTGCTGGCTGCAATCTAGAACTGGATCTTCGGCCAGGGATGCTCCTTTCATAGAGCCTCCCGGGCTCTTTCTGAGGAGCCCACTGGGATTTTGATCTCCGTGTAAAATTTGGGCCATTGTCAGAGGGTAATATAATTGGCTTCTCTCTGTCAATTCTTCCTCGCCTGCTGTGCGGCACATCCAGTCTTCCTGGAAGGTTTGCTTCTGGGTTAGGAATTTGCGGGCGTTCATCGACTGAGGCGAAAGGCAATGGGGACAGGGTGCTATCCGGGGCCAAGAGATCTGAGTATATTTCTCTCCATGGCCCCGGCTTTGGCCTAAAAAAGGACCTCCGTTGACGCCACGGGCATGTGCATGAGATGTGGGCTGCGCTTGAAACATCTCCTCGTTGTTACATAATTTTTCATACTCAGGGTCGTCAGAACAGGACGTCACTTTGATGTCAGGAACAGGCTTATTGGAACTAGTTATAGCGCCGTGGACATAGCCCTGGGCCGGAGGTTCTATAACAGCAGGGGATGGTGATGGAGACTTAGCGCCCCTTTTTCGTCCTAGAATTTTCTCCTTGATATTTTTCTTAAGTCGCCTGGGAGGGGTGCTAATCCCTGTAGGGGTAACGGATCTGGGTGTTGGAAGGGTGTCCGGATCCAGCATTCGTTCACCTTCATGATGAACGCGTTCGAGAGTCTTCTGGAAGTCCACAATTTGTTGGGCAGTCATTGTCAGGGGCGACGGCTCTCTTGCGGAGGGCATGTTGACAACAAACTTGTCTTCCGGGTTGATCGAATTTGGGGCACATTCTGTCGGGGGAGCAGAAGTGTTCAATCCAACAGACTCGGTCTTGCTTCTCTGCAAACCAGGGAATTCGGTTTGCGCAATTTCATTTCCCGATGGCGAGGGAAATGGAGACTTTTCGTTCTTGTCCAAGCTTATCCACTCGTTGCCCTTCAGACGCCACTTCTGCAGAGTGGCATTCTCCTCCTGGGAGTCGCGGAAACTAGAGTCGCTACCACCACTCATGATGCTGGGACTTACCACACCGGTTCTGGGATTGGCACCGCGGACAATCAGCTGGTCGTCACGGCTCACCGTACGCTGATGCTTGCGATTGTTTTTTTGTTTTTTTCCGCTTTTGGTAGCTTGGCGTTTCTGCCGTTCGTCCTGCAATTTCGCGCTCTCTTCGATTTGGCGTCGAAGACTCGACCAGTATTCACGATTCGGCCCTTCATGGTGAGTCCCTTCTTGACTAGGAGAATGTCGCTCGACCCAACTTCCTGGGACAGGGCGGGAACAGTTGGCGAAATCGAGTCTACTGACTGGATCCGGCGCACGGTTTTGTTCCTCGTCTCGTATTGTTCGAGAAAAGATACCAGACACCGAACCAACCGTGGACAGTTTCTGCCTTCGTACCGTTCCGGATGCGCTATCACAATCTTGAAGGTTCACCCCTACATCCTCTTCAAAAGTGACAGACTTTTTGTCCTTTCTCTTGCCCCATTTTCGAAAACCACCCCTTTTCTCTGCTAGCTCTTTCTGTCCGGATGTTGGTGCAATATCTGGGCTGATTCCTCGTCCTAAACTGCTGGATCTGACCCGAAAGGTCTTGTTATCAGGTTGGCCAAGTAGCGGAGGGGGGATCCAAGCGGACCACGAGGAGGATCGCTGGTCCTTCCTTCGAACGCCGTCTTCGCGACGATTAAGAAGAGTTGGCCTAGTAGAAGCAATAGAACTTGATTGGTTTCCGGAAGCAACGTGCGGCATCGTGGCATGCTGAACTGCCTAGATTGTTATTTTAAGAATACTTCGGCGTAGGATTGCTTGCAACCTAGAACCCCACGCCAGGAATAAATAAACGAGCGGATATGTATATATATACAGCCACTGGAGCGGGTATTGATTGGGGTTCTATATAAAACGAAGATGGCGTTGACATGGTAAAGAGTTTAAACCGGGAAGAGCCGCTTCCGGGGAAAGTGCGATTAGCAGACGACCAGAATCCAATACTAGAAGCCGCGATGTTGCAAAGGCGCTCCTTCCCTTAGAGAAAGAGATCGCCACTCAAAGAGTATCTGGTGGGGAAATGCTTCCATACTTAGCTTGGAGCTCAAAATTGTACACTTCAACTCTCAACCGTATGACCGATTAAGGTGGGTATAGGAAGAAGGGAAAAGCCAAAAGGCGGGGAAAAAAGTAAACAATGGAATATACACCAGAATACGCCAGAAAATGCTACCAAGACGTTTAACCTAGCCAAATGAAACACGCACACAATATAAGAAACTAAAGTAATGAATCTCAGCAACGTTAAGCTCGGGGAAAACACAGCACCTGCATACACATGTATATAAACCGAGCGGAAAATTTTGTTTCTTCAAAATAAGGTAACTCCCCTTCTCAGAACCGTCCGCTGTCACGTCTTATTCCGCGGCCTGCGTTTGTGAGATGGGTCCACTTCTGAGAAGGTCCAGGACTTCCTATTCCGCCAGGGACACTTGACCTCTTTAGCGGGCTCGATGGGCGTTTTACTTGGCTATGAAGTCGATCTCTAGTGTCAGGTTCATCGCCACGATATCCGCTTCTATGGTCGAAATGGGTCGATGTTGCTTTTCTAAGCGGGGATGCCGCGTGAGAATATACCCCCAGGCTCCCACCGTCAGCCGTAGAAGACACGGATCTAAACTGAGGCTGTCGAATAGCTGAACTGCGGGAGTGGAGTGGGGATGATGCATCTATGCCGTAAGTAGGGGTAGAAAAGTCGGCGCCACTAGATGATACACGGGGAGTTGAAGTGGAAGATCGAGGGGGTTGGCAGTATTTTTCCAGAGAGCCATCCGGGTCTATGTGACTGACGTAATTGGGGTTGGGGCTAATTTTGAAGCCCCGACGTGTTGCTGGAGTATAGGTGTTCACAGTATTATACGCCTCATCAAAATTGGCATTGTATGACATTTCTTCCGAATGCTGGGTTGCCACGCTGCGCATCATAGGCTGTGTTCGGGGGTGGACAAATTTGGTATCGTATTCATTTAGAACTTCTTTATGAACCAACATCGAGTCTTTCAATTGTTGAGAGAAGGACGATGATAGCATCGACATTTGCACTGTCAGTAGGGCTGCAAGAAATAGGGTCGTTACAATGGTAACGCTAGGTCGCGGATCCGTTGCGGAGGTGGGGAGGAAGAGCCAGTATATAACGACATGCCCTGGGCTGAAAAGGCATAATAGCCTTAGTGATAGCGGATGAGGATCCCACATGCCTAACTCCCAAACATCCCGTTGCGCGTTTGGGTGTGACCTTGCTTCCGCCGACCCGATGGACAACACACTAGAGAAAAATCGCATTGGCGACGAAACCATGGGTGACGAGTTCACTGGGACCCGGTGTGCGGAAGGGGTGGCCGGAACATTGTCGATTGGTGCTTCGAATAGTCGATAATGGCGTTTGCGCCAGAAGGTGTAGAACGCGTTGAAAAGCGACGCAAAGGCTAATAAATGAACAACGAAAGAAGCCTATTAATTGCAATTAAAGCCCACATTAGTCCACAAGTCTCTGGATAGAAGGTTTCATTAGCGACAAGAGGATATGTCCATCAATCAACGTACAAACCAGCTCAACAAACTCGTCTCTACAACATCTCCAAAGACGTCGTCCTCAATCCTACTGCTGTTGGAACAGCTATTCGCACGCGCTATGAGGAACACCACATTTAACCCAATCCCAAACGGGATCGCCCACTCCTTTCCCCACTGTTCCCAATCACTCGAAACAAGTTCCTCTGATAGCCACAGCAGGAAATCGAGGGGATTCAAGTATGACTTTATCCGTTCCGAAAGTGGTCGGCGTCGGATAAGCGGCGGCATAATGAGCGAGATGCTTAGCAACAAGCCTGGAAGAGGAGATAATGAGGCAAACAAATGCTTGATATCTTCAGCTCAACAGGTTGTTGGCATTGCCGTCGTTGCTATCCTCCTCGTCGTCGGCGGCGGTTGGTTGTTTTTTTGTTTTGTTGCGGTTTGAACCGAAAAGGGAGCTCTTATTTAGTTATGCACTCATAATTACATAAGCCGCATAACCTCACGCTTGAGCTTCCACCTGACGATTTCTCCGCTGTCAACAACTCGCTCTATCTACGCCAACAGGCCAGTCAGTTCCCGAATAACTAATAATATGCGTGGCTTGTACATGTGTGCCTAGAGCGCTATATTATATCTGCGATATCAACATAGAATATTTTTGCGGCCTCTTGTCTCGTCACCCCCAGGCACCTTCAAGCCTGAACGAAGTATATCATGGCGGCTCCCCTAAGCACATACAAGGTCCGCATTTCGCTTCCCTTCCCCCTCCCGCTACATCCCTCAATTCATATATTCTAACGCCAATATCTCTACTAGGACCGTCAATTTCTCGCCGTCATAGGCGATGAAGAGTATGCCCCAATCCAATGCCGGCAAAACCTCTCCTATTTCCGCCCTGATCAGATGTATCTAACCATCCCCCCCTCTTCTACCGTCCCATAGCTCCGTCACCGGCCTCCTACTAGCAGGAATCGGCGTAAGTAAAAGAAAAGAATTTTTGTATTTGACTTGCACCACGATCAAAGAAAAAAAAAACAAAGGCGCCTCTAGAAGTTCTCCCCGTTTACCCTCAGAGCTGTACCCTAAAAGTTGACCATGGCCAAAAAAAAAAAACAGCACGTAACAGACCCACCAGACTCACAACGAAACTTCCTCGTCGTCGACGCAAAGACAGAAACATCCGCCATCGAAAAGGCCTTCCAAAATTTCACAGAGGAACGCAAGGATATCGGCGTGTTATTAATCAACCAACATGTATGGCTAGATACTCTTCATCATTCCCCCACCCATCTCTAAACACAAATCCTCTCACTGCCCCTCCCAAAACAAACGAGGGAGCAGCACTCCCTCCCCTCTAGAACTACTCCCGCAGTGGTCCTATCAGAATACTAAAGAAAAAAACCATGGCTTGCACGCAGATTGCGGAACGCATTCGAAACAGCGTTGATTCATTCACGGACGCTTTCCCCGCCGTCCTGGAGATACCGAGTAAAGACCACCCGTACGATCCGGATAAGGACAGTGTTCTGCGCCGGGTGAGGAGGTTATTTGGGGAGTAAGAAAATTATATACATGCAATTCATATTCGCGCAGTATATGTTATAAACCCAACGCTAGCGGAACGTGGCTTGGTTGAGTGTGTAGGCGGGCAGCGCGGGTGGCGGTTGATTGAAATGAAAGAAGATATCCCATCGGTTTTTTTTTTCCTTTTTGGCCTGAGACCGGGATGCGGATTTCTTTTTAAACGTATGCGAGATGCGAGATGGGGCGTTTTGGACTGCTTTGGCGTTGACATTGCATCACAATGGTCGTGATGACGACTCTGATCATGATGATGATACCACATTCCGGAGGCGACTGGGAAGTTGAATATGATTAGTAGGAGGCGTTCTAAGATGCATCTATGTATCTGTTCGCGGCATTGGAAAAAGGGGGGTGGTGGTGGGGGGAAGGATTTGAGCGCCATCAGCCGGCTTCATTTAACTAACTGCTATCCTATACCCTATATATTGCTTTAGTAAACTTGAAACGTTTCGTTTCGTTTCGTTCCGGGCTGGGTGGGTTGGGGGATATAGATCTATACGATTTTACCAACGTTTCTTATATGTCATATCTCAGCACGCAAATGTAACCACATTTATGATACATAAGTCTTAACAAGAAGAGACATTAGTCAATCTGACAAACTTGTTAACTATTGTCATCTTACCCAATGATACTCTATTTCTTAAGGACTTGGGACGTGGGAGGTGCCAATTTAGTGATCCTTCGGCCAATCGCTGGAAAAACAAAGATTGATGCGGGAACAGATATATAGTTAGGTTTATATATAGACATAATTATATTAGTATGTAAGGGGGTTATATAGAAGAGATGAAGCAGACCGCGGGAAACCTCTATGAGGGAGGCGGTATGATGCGAATAAAATAACACAAAGTGATTATGATTGAACTGGTTGAACAAAATACTCTTGAGACCAGGGAGGTAGGTGAAGCTTGAAAACACTTGGAGGAACTTTGAGTTCGAAATTGGCAATTGAGACATCTAACTTAGTGAAAGCTACAGAGAACGCCCAGAGCAACAATAAGGATATGAAAAACGGCTGACTTCAGAGGAAAACGATGATGACAAGCAGCAATCAAAATGCAAGGGATGCGGAGGAAACGAAACATTATAACCGTGAGGATGGGAAGATAAAGACGCAACGCAAAGGAAGGAGTAGGCTCTAGAAGCAATTGAAGACGCTGATAACCCGAACGAGGAAACGGGTCAACACCAGGGGATTAATTGGATAGCTGAGACGAGGTCAAGAATTATTCTGCTCGTCCAAAGATACAACAGAGACAGTTAGAGGTGTCGGGGATAGTTTCATCATCGAGTCGTGAGGACGGATCGGCGCCTTCCTAATAATTCTCTGCAGAGAGAAAGGAGAGAAGGGCGGAGAACCAGTATAGGGAGTATTTAAAAGATTATGCATAAAGAGTGTCATGAAAGGGCCATTGTGGGGGTGTGAAACAGTACATGGCTGGTGAGAGCAAAAAGAAAAAGAAGAACCGCCATGACAAAGTAGAGCATCTGGAAGTAGGCGAAGGACGACACGGTCCTAGTCGAAATTGAGGGCTCGGGAACTTGATAGCACTTGTGGATGTTCTAGATAAGAAGGACCCAGGAGGAATTGCGTGTTGGGGCGACGAAGGCATTTCGAGCATTGGTCAGGGTTCAGTAGCTGTGAGGGATACTGAGGGAAGCTCCTTGCACAGGGAAGCAGATACGACCAAACAAGCGTACCGGCGAGAGTTATGGCGCGCCATTTGTTTATAAGCTGAAAGTTACTTCAGCCTGGAGGCATGTTATCCGCTCCTTCTCCTTGGTGTACACATCCGCGAGGACAGTGTACCTTCCCTGTGTATTTTCAACGTTGGCATCAGCAAAGCACCACAACAAATAAAGTAAAACCTTAATGGTATCTCGCAGCTGCAATGTGAAGGGCTAAGATTTTGCTTACAGGTGGGATCTCCTTAGGCAAGTCGACCTGCTTTGTAAAAGACATATTTCCCTTCTCGAGCGGGCATTCTAAATCCACATTTTTGATCTCATCGCACAGATCGGCCTCTTGGTTGATCAGCCGAATAAGACCGTATTTCACCTGTATTTGAACCTTAGAGCCCTGCTCAACCCGCCTGGAAAAGGTACCAGAAGCGGTAATGGTGAGCGTTTGGCCACTGGAGTAAAAAATATTGGAAAGTGTTAGCAATTATCCAGTAAACAAGAGGCGGGGGCATGCAGATCTTATATTCTGTAGATTCGGGATACCGGGGGCAGAACATACGGCACAGGAGGATTTGGAGACAAATCAACCGATTCGATAGTCAAGATATCGTTCTCAGGCGGGAAGCAGAAGTTCAACGGGTTATCTCCTGGGACGGACAATTCGTTGTCTGCTAAGCTGATTGGGACCTGATTGTCTACGAGCCATGACAAGGACGGGGCCCCCACGGCCACAGAAGACCAGAGGAGGACAAAGATTGGGGTTGTTGTTAAACGCATGATAGTAGCTGTAGAATGGATAAGGGTGAAGAATAGAATCGGAGTAGTGGAGAGAGGGAGAGGGAGAGGGCGAGGGCGAGGATGACGGGGAGGGTTTGAGGGCGGTGGAGCAGTAGATGCTAGGGTATCTCGAATATCAAAATATTAGTGAACGAGGGTTGGGGATGACGTCTACGATAGTGGTTAATAATAAGGGATGGAGATATTAGGAAGAAGAGCAGTGAGGAGGTTATCGGAGAGTGTTGTGAGAGTTAATGAGGAGAAAGGATTGACGAGAGAGTTGGAGCAAGCGCAGGCTGGGGCTTGGTGGATGCGGTTGACTGGGGTTGATGACGGCAGGTTGAGACTGTGGAAGCGGAGAAGGCTTGGCGTCGAGGCTGCAGGTCACATGATATCAACGACTTTTCTAGAGCTACGTTGGGAATACAGAGTCACTATATAATAGCTGTGGACATTATATGTAAGGTATCTAATCCTGGATATAAACTGGCAACAATTGAATATCAGAAAGGCAGCATAGATAAACGAAAGAAAGAAAGAAAAAAAAAGCCGCAAACTCCATTTCCCAGACCCTAGATCCTGGACCTTCATCCCATCGTTGAACGCCAGAGTCCAGAAACTCAGCGTCGTTGAGTCTTGCCCATGCCACGTTTCCCAGAGAACTACATAAGGAAAGAAAAAATAAACAGTTAGCATATATGTTTCCATATATTAAGAAATCAGAGGAAAGGAAAAAAAACACTCACCAAATGTTTCGCCAAAGAAGCCGTTTCATGTCGATCTGCCTCACCCTGTCTCGCCATCCGATTCATCTTTATCTGCGCTAGCTTGGCCATCTTATCCGCCTTGCTTCGAACCTTCAAGTCCGTTATGCCGTCAACGCGTCGGTTGTTTGGTCCCTGGCTGCGAGCCCGGCTCTTGGCGCGCTGGAGCAGCTCCCGGCGTGCCTTATCGCCATTACCATCAATATCCATGGCATCTGCAGAATCTGCATTCTCGCTTCGTGTAGCGTTCCGGCCACGCGACTGTGCCTGAGATTGCGCCTGTCCCTGGGCACTTCTGGTTGCGGATGATGCATCGTACCCGATCGACTCCAGATGTGATTGCATCTCAGACAGTTTGCGTGCCTTGGCGCTACGCGGGATTAATGCGCGGTTCTTGAGCGATTTGCGCAGCTTGGAGTCGTTGCGGATTAGCTGCCGTTTCTCGCGGATGAGTTCTGCCTTCATGCGGATATCGGCTTCCTCTGCATCTTCAACGCTCTCGTCAGACTCGTAGTATCCCTCTGCCTCCAGCTTCTCTTCCTCCTCCTCCAGCGCGGCGAGTTTCGCCTCGATGTCAGGATCCACGAAGTCGTAGATGTTCTTGCCGTTCCATACTTCGGGAACCTTATCGTGTTTCCACTCGTCATTGGCAAGCTGGTAATTCTCCTTCAGATCCACATTAAATACACCCGCGCCGCCATTCTCTTCTTCCGTATCCCTGGCAAGCCGGCGTCTCTCCGGGTCGCTCTTATCATACTTCTTCAACGAATGGACTGCTTCAGGGATGAACGTTTCGCGAACCACTCCGCCCATGGGTTGGGCGACATGGATTCTGGCCAAAAGATCACCCAGTCTTCCTGACGGTGTACCAGAATTATTACTTCCCGCTTTCAGTTTCTGTGCCACTCGCTCCGCAAGAAGTCGATCACAAGCCGCGTTCTTCACTGTAGTAACTCCTTCCGCAGTGGCGCAAGAAACCTGCAGCATCTCGACATCACCAGGCTTCAAGATGGATTGAAGCTCCGCCTGAGTCGCCGCATCTAGATCTTCCGGCCGCATTATGTCGATCTTATTAACCACCACGAAAACAATCTTATTCGCAAACAGAGGCTTGATGCTGTTGAATAGCTTAATCTGATCTGTGACCGAGTACCCACACTGCTCTGACAAGTCCATGAAGTAGAGGATGGCAGATCTCAAATGCGCAATAGCAGTAATCGACTGCATTTCAATGGTGTTCATCTCTTCAAGCGGATGGTCTAGGATACCAGGGGTATCAATCGCCTGGAAGCGAAGGTATTTGTAATCGAAATGGCCGACAAATAGACTCTTAGTAGTGAACGCATACGGCTGCACGTCGACATCTGCCTTGGTAATATTCCTCAGGAAGCTGGACTTGCCAACGTTAGGGTATCCGCAGATCAGGAGCGTTCTGGTGTTGGGGTCGATCGACGGCAGACGGCCGAGATGCTGTCGCACCTGTTCAAGGTAGACAAGCGGTTCCTTCAGCCGTCTGCATATCGTCGCCATGCGACCTAGCGCAGCCCGCTTGAGCTGTTTGCATTGGAATAGTGACTGGGCATATTTGATGAGGCGGACATAGTCACGACAAACGGTTTCTATCAGATGTTTGGCGGTAGCTAGTTGGCCAAGAGCAATACGGAAATGGTCGGCATCATAGAGCGTGTTCATCAAATCCTTGTCTGAAATAATGGGAGAGGTAATCCAGTCAGCGAGAGTGCCTTTATTGCCACGAAACGAAACAGCAGAAAACACAGAACAAACTTACGAAATGGGTGAATATCCTGCAACCTTGGGAAGCCTTCCAATATATTTTGAAACTTCTCACAAAAAGTCTCTTGTGTAAACTTCACTTTTCTGGTATAGAACGCTGTAAGGTTGTATGCATAGGTCAGCAAACATTAAGCCTCAAAATTGTTCCACTGCCAGCTTTTGCTTCCTCCAAATCGCCCTTCATTTTATTGTCCTCTCATTTTTCTCTTTCGGCTCCCACTCTCATACACACGAAGGTCACACCCCAAAGCCGAAAATCAGAGAGAAAAACCAGACGAGGAAACCCACCTCGAATACGACTAATCTTAAACCCAGCACGAATCTGCGTCGGCAGCCGTCTCTGCGTCCGAGAAAGAACGATATCCAGGAACTCCTGGCTCGAGGGCACAGGCTGAATCTATTAATAGCGAAAACGGTAAAACAAATAACGTGCTTGTCAGTAACCCAAACTTCATCAATTTTTAAAAGAGTTGCGGCGGGAGGGTGAAGAAGAGTGCTTTCGGGGGGAAACGACAAAGCCGAATGGGAGAGGGAAGAGAAACAGATAGGTTGTACATACCTCCTTCCAAGTCGTCTTCATGATGCCTGCTCAAAGAAAAGACGAAGGGGTTGGGGGTGATGGATGGATGGATGGATGCCGTCCCTCGCTCTGCCAGCTAGGATGGAAAATCTAAAATCAAAAAATAAAAAAGGTTGTTTGTGGTTGACGGGGTGAGCCAGAACGGAAGTTTTTCCCGAGGCAGTGGGCCTAAGTCGGGAAGGTTTAGCCTATCTGGCTTATCAGGGTGGGAGAGCTTGCCACGCAGAAAAAATAGGCGGGACCGAAAAAGACGAAGACGATGATGCTCAATTCCTTCTTTATATACAGACAGACAAGTCCAGTAACTGATAAAAGTACTGTACAAGTTACGTATACATACATATACATAAAAAGAATAGAATAAAAAAGAAAAAATGGGGGTGCGATGCGCCCTGCAAAAAAAACACTGCACATCCACTCAAATCCGCCTGCAGCATCCTATTCCCCTCATTCGTATAGACTCATGAAAGTACGCAAAGGGAAAGAAAACGAGTAAAAGTGAAAAATGAAAAATGAAACATCTCTTGTTTTGCCCCATGAACCCCAGACATAAAGTAAAAGGAAAAAAAAACAAAAAAAAAAAACAGACAGCCTCGCCATCCCCCTTCGCCGCACCCACCCATGGCCCATTTTTTTTTCTTCGTTGTATCCTATAGCCCCCTTCCGAAACAAGAATAAACCACAATAACGACCCAACAATACCAGAATAGATAGATATGTTCAATGGGTAATGGAGGATAAAATATAGAAGTAAAGAAGAAATAAAAAAAGGAAAAATACCTAGCCCAACACCCTTCCTAGTCCCTAGCCTTCACGTCGATAGTATGGTATCCGTCTCAACCGCGTGAGCCTTTCATGTATGTCCACCCTGATTCTCCCAGTCTAATCCAACCTAAAGCTTAATAGCACCGTGCAAATATGCTCGTGGAAGAAATAATGAGCAAAAGCAAAGAAACAGCCGCTGTTTTTCTGCGCGCAGTCCCGAAACTGGAGCGTTCCCGGGTTCTCTCCCTTCTTTTTGCACATCAAACCTCAACGTTTGCGAAATCCAAAACCTATTAAATTCCGGGCACTCATAGTTAGCATCAAAAAAAATAAAAACTCACAATACGCGTGTTAGATAAATATACGCCATTACATACCATGCTATACCACCCTCCACCACCAAACGTACAATCACTCAACCCCCGATTCTCAAACCCTAGACTCGTATAAAACGGTATCAAATGGTCATGAGCCAGGAGCGCAATCCGATTCGCAATTGCGGCATCCTTGATGCGCTGGATATATGCTTTCAACAGCGTTGAGCCGAGCCGCTTCCCCTGGTGCTCTGGGAGGACGGCGAGGGAGTGCAGTGCGATCGTGGAGCCTTGGTCCTGGTGGCCCAGCGGCTCGGAACCGTTACAGCTTTCTAGTGTGGATGATGACTTGTCTCGCCAGTTAGGAGGGATGCCCATGGCCGCGTCGGTTACGCACAGCGCTGGGGTTCTGGTGGCTAGGATGTGAGCGATTAACTGTGGTTTGGGCTTTGGTTTGCTTGGGTCCTTTGGCGGGAGGTAGAATACTCCTAGAGAAAGTTCGGGGCATTTTGTTAAACGGTATTCGACCTGTAGAGTGTTTGAAATTAGCTCACTCGCACGGAACCAAAATGGAGGTGATTTCCCAAAATCAAAGACAAACTGCGCAGAAATAAATTGGCTTACCTTCTCTAGTGAACATCTCTCATTCTCCGGAAACGCCGCCTCAACCGCTAAGCAATCCTCCACGTTCGACAATGACAACAACTGGACGATCGGATGAAGCTGATCCAGCTCTGTTCGTTTCGTGGGTGGTGGCCGCCGAAAATACCAAGAATAATCCTCCGCCACATCATCATGTTCTACTTCGACGAATTCGTCCTCTTCATCGTCGTCACCATCATCATCAACATGGACCCCGTTGCCCTCCGCTTCCAATTCATGAGCCATGAGCAGATCTGCCTGCGCTATTGCGGAGCGCTGAGCAATTCTGGACTGTTCGGTTACGGGGGCACGCTGGAAGTTGGGTTGGGTGGGCAGTGTCTCCATGGAAGAAAATGTGTTGCGCGACGGAGCGGGGAGTCCAGGGGAGATGTTGTTATCAACAGCCGACCCCACCGGTTGGTCTTTGACTGCTGTCCCAGTTTCCGCCATGTTCGAATATTTCGGCTGGCGGCAAGTGTTTCGGGCGGGGGAATGCGAGCCGTTGGAAGATGACGAACGATTTGCGAGTTTTCCGTCTTTGAAAGAGTGTTGTCTCTTATCGCATATATCTAAGTTTGTCTTCGTTCTCTTGTAGTGGAATCCCTGCGCATCGACCAAATATCTCAACAAGCAGTATCTGGGGAGAAGGAGAGAGAGCGATTGATCAGCAATTGTTCAGAACGATATTTAGCTCAAGGACTTATATGAATGCAAGGTTGTTATTTTTCTTCTCAGAAAAAAATATCGGCCGCAGTAGAGCAGCAGCAAAATGAAGCAAAGCTGTAATTGCAACAGAGGCGCCCCTGCTGGTGCAATATTCCGAGAGAGAGAGTGAGAGAAGCCCAGGTACTCGCATGCAAAAACCCTGCCTTTATATGGCAACAAGCTGACAGGTGTGATGTAAACGTGCAGAATGCAGTGGGCTAAAATATGGGGATGGAAATCAACAGGCTGGGGTAGTTTGTCGCCTACTTACTTCTTTGAGTGATTATGGCGGTGTTCTTTTAATCTCCCGCAAAAGAGCGAATGTTAAAGTAGAAGCGAGTAGGAGCTAGAAAACACTCCAATGCGCGGAGAAAAGGTCGTAGTTGTTGTGGTTTTGGCTGCGGTGCGGTGGGTGAAAGAAAGAGAGGAGGGTGAGGAGGCGGAAGAGAGGGGCGACGAGCCGGGTTGCAAGCTTTTTCCTCCTGTCCCCTAGCTTGCGAGCAGTGAGTATCCGGGTAACTTCAACGGGGATGGTGGCGGGAGTGTTCTAATGTCTAGTGGGAATGTCGAGGATTTTCTCACGAGGTTGAAGAAAGCAGAAATGTTGCTTCCGCGATGGAGGAGGAAATTTGCAGATGGCGATTCATGGAGGAGTCGGCGTTCGCGGCCGGTGGGGTACTTGGGAGATACCCCACCCCGCAGCAACTGTATGGTGAATTTCGAGGTCAAGGCTGAGTATTCCTGTGCCACTGCCACTGAACTTCATCGCCCCTCCATGTGATAAAGAATATGGATGTTTCAGAAGACAAACGTATAGAACTACTTAGGCTACTATTCCTACTATAGAATGAATGCTCAAACGCAAGAGGTTATGGATCCAAGCTCCTTCGCATTTCTACGTAACGCAGCCCTTGTGGATTATTGTATAACGTGATGATGTCAATAGGTCGATATCGCCCCCGATACAATTTCAGGCGATGGCTTTTTGTCCCTGCGCCGCAGCAGGAGATGTGATTGTCACTGACACATATTAGCCGTTTCGCTTCCTGTCCGTACTCAGTGCGCCAAGCAGGTTCTCACAAAGAGGTTGTTCGGACAGAGCGTAAAGCAGTCAGCCATTATCTCCGCTACCTTTTTTCTCCCAGGAATACATGGAGTTCTATTGAATTCTTCAAATGTTGCCGTATGGAAGGAAGCATCTGAATTAACCTGCTCACGAAGGCATTGATTGATCTACTCTACTCTCCCGCACTAAAATTCATGCTTAAGAAGAACCAAATGAAATGCGCCCTGTTATTCGCTGGTTGGTCCGTTTCAGTTGTTGCTGGCATGGGCTGTTTTCCTATGCCAAAAACTGACAGAATTTTCGAATCCGCTTGCTTAATCCTACTATCCGAGCATCTTGCAGCCGTAGCCAAACCACCTGATCGACGTTGCATGATCGCCACTCAAAAACTCCCCTTCTCCTCCCCCGGGGACCGCAATCGGGGGGAGAAGTAAATGGATCGCAATTTCATTGGTGCGTGACGAATGAGAGAAGAAGGCAAACATACCACATGCTGGGCGGATCCGGGTGACTGTCAAGTGTGGGGTGCATATAAATGCACAACACACCCGAAGAGGTCGTGTCAAGAGAATGGAGTCATCGTCCAACGTGCTTGGCCCCTTGGGTTGGGCTGGTCTGGAGAGCTCAAGCTGCGACTTGTTTCTGGGAACGCGAGTCATGCATTATTGAAGCTACGACCGCAATGAATGGACAGGGGCCAGAATAGAATCCCAAAACCCATGCAGATTTCTTCCCGGCTGGCCATGGGGATATAAAACCATATTCCCTGAAAAGTCAGACGAGCTAACTGCCAGAATGTAATTTAACGATGCCTTCAACGTCCGTTATCTTCTTCGACTGTGATCTCCGGAGCGCGTGGCGGGTTAAGATGTCTTGAATCAGATTTTATAACAGCCCTCCTAAAGAAAAGGGTTACAAAACAGATGTAAACTGGAACTCGACAGGTCACAAATAGCATCAACTCAAATATTGGGGGACGGAAGTAGTTAATGTTTGGCAGGACAATTGCTCGCATCAATCGTTCACCTCGCCCGAAGCACTCAGTAGAATATATCAATCGCCTGGAACAGCTCATGCGACCGCCTGACCAAGGCTAGATAAGGGCGTTTCACCTGCATAAGAAGCGCCAACAATCCAGAAAAGCATCATGAATTTGAGCGCGTAGGCGACATTGTCCGCTTTCAAAAGCTGGCTTGGCGCCTGTCCATGCCGGTAAGTGGCGTATGCATCGCGCGTTGTTCATCCGCGGGGTCGGTGGACGTGGTCAGAAAATGGTGCAAGGAACTCCCAATCGACGGTATGGAGCTTGCGGGATAAGTTTGGCGTTGAATCAGCGGCACTGTGTCATTCTGCAGCTCTCTCTTTTGTGCAAAGGTAACCCCTCGCCTAGCAAACGGGCTTGAGTTTGCTGTCCTTCCGTCCTCGAACCGGCGAGAATGTCACAGAGGCGCCAGAGTAGGCAGACACTTGCTAACGCGGCTTGGGAGGAGGCCAGCGAAGACTCAGAAACAAACTGCTCCATTGCCTGCTCCATTGGGGACTTGGAGCGGCTTTCCATGGAAATACCAGTTCGCTGCGCTCGATACCAGCCACAGCGCGTCCAATTAATGAAAGTGGAGTGACAGTCCGGAGTATCAAGTAGATATATGGTTGGTGTGATATGCGTAGATCTGTCCAGAGAGCTGAGACGGGAGAGCAGCGGGGTCGGTCCGCGCCTTAGTCATCCGTCTGACGCTCCTTCGCCGCGCTTCCCTTCTCTTCTTTTTGGCATCGATGACCTCTCATAGACATAGACACATTCCTCCCGGCCTCTTTCTTACATCTTCTTTGGCCTCAGGTTCTCTCCGATTGCTCTCAGCGTTTGGCGTTACGTTGTCTCTCTCCCGGCCTTTATCCAGAGCTGTCTCTGTTGCTCTTCCTGCTGCCCCACGTGCCTGGCGGAGCTTTCCATAACTACATAGTTAGTTGTGCCCGCGTCGACTCTGTTGTTGGCTGCAACCCTTCCCGCCTCACTACAATTCCTCCGTTTCTTCTCAGACCGTCTTGAAACGCCTTCGCCCACCTTCCAAATCCCGCCATTCAGGTATCTGATTTGTTTCCCACCTTGACGATTTGACTAGCTGCCGCCCAACCTACTATTCATCTGGTCCTCCTCCGGCAGAACATCCCGCAACACCGCAGCTTTGCTCGTTACGTCGAACAGCCTTATCGAACCCCTGGCCAGACAGGCCTCCTTCGTTCAACCATGTGAGATTGCTTATGTTATGCTAATGCTAGGAGCGGAGCCGGAATTTTGGCTGTTGTTGCTGCGACTAACATCTACCAGGAGAATCTCAGTTTCCGTGGTCGCATCGGACATAGAGGTCGACTCCGAATTCATCTCCCTCGATGTTGGCGATGACATGACCGTCGCAGATCTAAAAGCTGTCATCCAAAGCGATATAAACATACCTTCGCCGGCACTACGCCTCTTCTTCAATAACAAGCTCCTAACCAGCGATTCCCAGACTTTAGCTCAAGCCACGATTCGGGAGGGGGACATGCTTGCCATGCAGATCCAGACCCAAACACCACGGCCCCAGCAAAACAACGTACGTCGTCAAGCGGGAGGAAACGCAGCTATACAAAATGCACTGGCCAGGAGGCAGGCGGAAATGCCGGATCCTGAGACGCTACGGCTACATATGCTTGGGGACCCTAGAGTGCTAGAGGGAGTGAGAAGACAAAATCCAGCCCTAGCGGAGGTAGCCGACAATGCCCAGCGGTTCCGTGAGGTGTTACTTACGCAGCAACGGCAAGAAGCAGAGGCGTTGGCAGCGAGGGAGGCAAGGATTGCAATGTTAAATTCGGATCCCTTTAATGTAAACGCGCAGAAGGAGATTGAAGAAATCATTCGCCAAAATGCAGTTATGGAGAATTTGCAAGCTGCGATGGAGCATACGCCAGAAGGTTAGTTGTAGTCTTCGATTTGGTTTTTTTTTTCTTCTTCTCCCTTCCAGTGTTGCCGTCACATGCTCACAGTTTCTTCCAGCTTTTGGCCGAGTAACCATGTTGTACGTTCCTGTCGAAGTGAATGGCCACCGAGTTAAGGCCTTCGTCGACTCCGGCGCCCAAGTCACAATAATGTCGCCAGAGTGTGCGTCTGCATGCAATATCATGCGCTTAATTGACCGTCGGTACGGTGGTGTCGCGAAAGGCGTTGGGACCGCTGATATCTTGGGACGAGTGCACTCCGCTCAGATCAAAATCGGGGATATATTCCTATCCTGCTCATTCGCTGTTATGGATGGCAAACACATAGATCTCCTCATTGGGCTCGACATGCTTAAGCGACATCAAGCCTGCATTGATCTGCAAGATAACGTCCTAAGAATCGCAGGTCAAACCGTGCCGTTCCTTAGCGAAGCAGAAATCCCCAAGCACGATGATCTTGAGGATGAGCCGCTAGTGCGTGGTCGAGATGGTGCCCTTGTTGGTGCCCGATCAGGCGCAGTCGCCAAACCGGCTGGCAAGCCTTCGTCCTCTGCCTCGCCATCCCAGCTCAGGCCAGCAAATTCTCCCTCTCCATCTTCTTCCACACCAAGAATTAACATCCACCCCTCTCCCTCCGGCCCATCATCTTCCAATAGCCAAAACCTTCAACCGCCCGCTCATCCCTCCTCAGGCTCTTCTGCACCCGCCTCACCATGGCCCGCCGAGTCAATTTCCAAGATAACGGATCTTGGATTCACCCGGGAAGAAGCACTACAAGCTCTCGAAGCTGCTGGTGGTGATCTTGAAGGAGCCATAGGCTATCTTATTTAAAAATCCACGCGGTTCCGTTACCCTCAATTTATATTTAATAATGGAAGGCTTTTCTCTCTAGACCCCTTCCTTCCGTGTTATCGTTATCATGGTCAAAAATTACCTAGGTCCCCTTAACAAATATGTCTTCGATCACAGTTAAGACATGATGCAAACTTGTTCAATTCCTCCCGTCCCAGCGTTTTATGAATTACCCCCTTCCCCAGGCTACACTTAATCCAATACCGTGTCATATCCGTTACAGTTCCGCATAGCACAGAAATACAGTTATACATAGCTTTCCCCGTTTTCCATCATTGTTTGTTTTTCCTTCCCATACTAACAATATTTTAAACTGCATTGATTATGAAGGAGTTTGTTTATGCATGTGAATTAATTAACAGAATTATGTAGTCTACATCAGTATCATGTTAGAATCCATAAAATCATAGGTACAGAGATTTATAATGTACTTGTACGCTTCCCGTTCTCCTCGTTCTAGACACGATCATTCGTCCCCGAAAACCTTGGACCTGATCAGAACCCGTTGTAGGTAGGCCAATGGCTAAGAAAAGGGTGTGAGTCTCACGGATGTTTATTAAAATTCCTGAGGAGCGGAAGGCTAAATAAATTAAGCTTAAATTCAGGGGCAGAGTGTTTAAATTTAGGCTTAATATTGTCTTTCAACTCGCGAACAGAAAATATCACCTCTACCACATACCCCGCTCTGTCTACAGGCCATCCATCTCCTACACTCACAATTTTCAAAGTGACTGACTGTCTACTCCCCCTCTCTTTTTTATTAGTAGTTACCCAGGATCTAGGTGTGTGTATACTCAACCCCAAGCCTTCGTTTTTCGTGTGGAATAAGAGAAAACCTTGAGAAACAGAGGACCTATTATTTCTTTTGATGGAGGTGATCTTGTAGAGTAGTTGGTTGATTTTAGAGAACTAGCTACTGTGTGGCCTTTTATGTGTGTAAGCAGTCACTAAATAATCAGTAAATGTCTTACTTAGATGAAAGCAGTCAGCTTATAGAGAGAGAATCTGATATCTTTCTTAATTATCACTTCACTGAGTGAATATTTATAACTTAGCAGAGTGAGTCTATAACTGAAAAGAGAATATTATATATAAAAATAGTAGTGTCTTTTACTGAAATTTCACAGAAGACTTACAGAGCTTTTAGAGATTGAGAAAATTAAGAAATAAGAGAAGTCTTTTTAACACAGAGATATTAATCTAATTAGATTTTATATATATTAAAATACTCACAGCATCTTACATATTATAAGTATTTAAATTCTCATATTAACTAGAGTATCTTCATAAACTTCAAAGATTAATATTTTTATAAAAGTATTTATAGTTATATCAGTAGTATTTATCTGTTTAATTTTAATAATATCTAAAGCAAAGATTAATATTTTTATAAAAGTATTTATAGTTATATCAGTAGTATTTATCTGTTTAATTTTAATAATATCTAAAGTAGCAGTATCACAGATATAATAATATTTAATATTAATATAATATATATTATAAATGATTTTATTACTGTTAATTACAGTAATTATATTATTATTATTAATATAAAGTGAAACTGTATAATTAAAAGATAGAAATCTGAGTTTAATAAGTAGTTTATACAGTTAGATTATAGTTTTTAAATCTTCACTAATAGATATATACTCAGCTTTTATAATACTTAGAGTTATAATTATCTATTTAATAGATTTTCATACAATTGAATTATCTATAAAATAGATTAGAAGATTTAATATAAATTTATAGTTATCAGTATTTTCTACTTAATCAGAGTCAGTGTAAGTTTTAAAATTAAGATTTTTCACACTGATAATATACTGAATAAAGTAGTTTATAGTGCTGTAAATATAGTAAAAGAGTTATTTAACTGTAGCTCAGTAAGTTTATATCAGTTTATTTAATTAGTATATAAGCTTAACAGTTATAAAGAAGATATTAAAATGAGTATTTTATAATACTTAGAGTTATAATTATCTATTTAATAGATTTTCATACAATTGAATTATCTATAAAATAGATTAGAAGATTTAATATAAATTTATAGTTATCAGTATTTTCTACTTAATCAGAGTCAGTGTAAGTTTTAAAATTAAGATTTTTCACACTGATAATATACTGAATAAAGTAGTTTATAGTGCTGTAAATATAGTAAAAGAGTTATTTAACTGTAGCTCAGTAAGTTTATATCAGTTTATTTAATTAGTATATAAGCTTAACAGTTATAAAGAAGATATTAAAATGAGTATAAGTGATAAAATACTGAAGTAATTTAATAGCTTACTAATATTTAAATTTATTAAAAGATTCAGAGTCAGACTGTGAATTAAATATAAACTTTATAAAAATTTTTACAGTTTTAAAGTTCATTATTCTGTACTTATTTAATATTGATTTAATATAGATAGATTATAAGAGTTTAATACTGTTTTTATTTTTTTCAATTTTTATATTTAAATAATAATTAACAGAGCTCAGATTTTTTACAGTAAATTAATTAATAATCTGTGTAAATATCTGTTTAAGAGTATTTATATCTGAATTTATAAGTTTAATATTATCTATATATAAAGTGAGATAGATTTGAGAATCTTTTTTAAATCAGAGACTCTCATTATAATAAGAGAACTTAAAATTAATATCTTTTAGATAATTTATAAAAAGATTAAATTATAGATAAAGAGTCTGTTTAAAACTATAAAAAGACTGTAAAAGTAAGTAAATATATCTGATATTATTATTGAAACTGATTGACTAATAGATAGATTATAAGAGTTTAATACTGTTTTTATTTTTTTCAATTTTTATATTTAAATAATAATTAACAGAGCTCAGATTTTTTACAGTAAATTAATTAATAATCTGTGTAAATATCTGTTTAAGAGTATTTATATCTGAATTTATAAGTTTAATATTATCTATATATAAAGTGAGATAGATTTGAGAATCTTTTTTAAATCAGAGACTCTCATTATAATAAGAGAACTTAAAATTAATATCTTTTAGATAATTTATAAAAAGATTAAATTATAGATAAAGAGTCTGTTTAAAACTATAAAAAGACTGTAAAAGTAAGTAAATATATCTGATATTATTATTGAAACTGATTGACTATTTTATATAGAGTTATTCATTGAGTGAAAAATCTGTGTTTAAAAATACTGTGATGAAATTAATCTGATGAATATTTCAGTTCTTAATCACTGTAACTATAAGTATTATATAAATAACAGAGACAGAAATAATAAGTGTGTAGATATTATTAAAGTTAATATTTTTTTACTGTTAAAAGTTGTTCTTAATCACTGTAACTATAAGTATTATATAAATAACAGAGACAGAAATAATAAGTGTGTAGATATTATTAAAGTTAATATTTTTTTACTGTTAAAAGTTTTGAATAACTCATTTTATTTTATAGAATAAGATATCACTGTTTATATTAATTTTAATATAATAAACTCAGTAGTTATCAAGAATCTGAGTTTTAATATTTAACTTATTCACTATTTTGAATATTTTATATTCAGTCACAGAGTCAAGCTTCTTTTTTATTACAGTTATTTAAACTTTTTTTTACAAATATTTAACTGTCTTTTTATATATTTATAGAATTTTAATTTCTGTAACAGTCTCAGAGTTCTGATATATAATATAAATTTTAAATATATAATAGAGTCAGAATTCAATAATACTGAATATCTTTAAAATAGTTAAGATGAAAACTGTAATATTTTTCAGAGATCTCTCACATCTTTTTAGAGATGTGAATAACTCATTACTGACTTTTTTTCAGAAATATTTAACTTTATAATTTATAACAGTTATAATAGACAGAAGTGTAGTTTCTTTGAGAGATTATTATTATTATTATTCTTCATTATACTCATATATAAGTGAAGCTTATAATGAGTTCTTGTATGATGTTAAATACAGATAAGAGTTGATTATACATGAGAAATACTTGTGTTGAAAACACATCAAGATAATCAGAAACATAGAAAATACAAAGAGTGACAATTAGAGACTTATAATAAGAAATCTCAGCCTGAGATGCAAGAGCAGTTGTTAAAGCTATTTAGTACATCTTCATATTTTTAAGAATCTGAGATGCTTGAGTTCTGATTTTTAAATCTTTTCTGATCAGATTTAGTGTACTCTGTGAGTTTTAAATCTATGCATTTTAATTTCTCACATCAAGATGCTATCAGATGACCGTATTAATTATTCAGTCACTGAGACTTCTTTGAGAGATATATATACAGAAAGAAATTCATTCTGTAGAAATATAGATATAAGTGATTGATTAATCTTTAACTGATCTTCATAAAAGAATTCAGTAGTAGTTAATATATGAAAAATTTCAATTATATTATAATTGTTAAGTGCAGAGCTTATAAAATAAAAGAATTCAGTAGTAGTTAATATATGAAAAATTTCAATTATATTATAATTGTTAAGTGCAGAGCTTATAAAATATATCAGTATAATATTCTCATTAAATTTCACACTGCTGAATATAATAATTTTATTCTTTGAAAAGTTTCATATTCTATATATCAGTCTACTATAGTATTTAATTAAAATCATTTATTTACTGTATTCAGTAAACTTACTGTATTCTCTGTATAAATCTTCTTTTAGTATATAGATGAGTAACTTCACTGCTTATAAATTCTTGATATATAGATATAGCTTATCTTCTCAAGCTTTATATAAAGTAAACAGAGTTCTATTCTTGAGTTAGACAGTATTTAAAAATAAAGATATACTTATAAGAGTTATATTAATATAAGTTATTATTATAAGAACAGTCTCTACTCATAGAATAATAGAGAGATTTGTTTATATTATTATAGTACAAGCTTTTAAAATTACAGTTTAAATAAAGTGTTTTATTATATTATCTTAATTAAAAGTGTACAGTTTTATCAGTTCTTATTTTATACTGAATTTTATAAAGTTATTATTATAAGAACAGTCTCTACTCATAGAATAATAGAGAGATTTGTTTATATTATTATAGTACAAGCTTTTAAAATTACAGTTTAAATAAAGTGTTTTATTATATTATCTTAATTAAAAGTGTACAGTTTTATCAGTTCTTATTTTATACTGAATTTTATAAAAACTATTTATATTCACTGATCACTGATTTCTGCAGCTCTGTCAGAGTGTGTGTAAATCACTCTAATATTTTAATTTTAAAGATGTTTCAGATGAAAGTCTATAATATTTAGTAATTAATCTTTAATCTTTAAAAAGTAGACAGTTTTATAATATATAATATTATTCACTATAAGAAATAAATATTTATAGTCTTATAGAGAAGAGAAGAAATTATCTAAATTATCAAAGAATTCATTATTATCAGTAATATTAAAATATAGATAGATATTATATAAGCTGACTCTATTTATAAGAGTTTATAATATCTTCTTCTTAACTTTTACAAATTTATAAATTTTATAGAATAGTATTTCAGAGTCTCTTTTAATTATAATATCAGAGATGAGATTTTTTATCAGTTATTAAATATTAATGATATTCAGATAATTAAAATATATATATTATATAAATAAAGTGTCTGTGTAATTTGAGATAGTTTTTATAATTATAGTTAGAGTGATCTCT
>LDEV01000434.1:463-10520 GCA_001014755.1 Blastomyces silverae | reverse complement strand
CGTGAGGAGGCGGTGCGGTAGTAGAGAGGGTGGTGATGATGGTGAGGGTGGTGGTTGACGGGCGAAGGTGGGGCGGAGTTGGCGTGTCTGCCATCGTCGTCGAAGATGTATTCGCGGAATTTCACGCCGGGGGGTGCGGGGGGGTGGGGAGCGGCTGGTGGTTGGGTTTGGAGTTGTTTTAGTCTTCGGGGGGAGTGGGAGGCTGAGCTCATGCGTCGGAGGTCATCGGGGTACGGGCGGAATTCTGCAGCGTTGGGGATGCGGGAGTAGTAATCGTATGCCTGGATTGCTTCTGGTGGGATGGCGTCTTCTCGTTGTTGGGGATGGCGGCGTGTGGGGGATTGGCTCCATCTTTTCCTTGATGAGTATGCGGCGTCGTGTGAGTGGCATCTGGCATGCGAATTGCGGCTCGCGAACAACCTATCATAGTCCGCGTCGTCGTCGTCCTCGGGGGAGTTTGGTGATCTGGATTGACGCTCATGTTCCTCGGAATCCCCGGACTCTGATGAGGATTCAAATGACATTTGTCGGTGTCGTGGGGGAGGTGTTAAGGATCGACCACGGCGAGCCCGTCTCTGCCGTGAAGTCGGTCTACTACGAGGTTTGACGCGGCTATATATAGGTACCGAATTCTCATCAATGTCATCGTGTCTCAGTTCCGGTTCTGTGGACAGCGGAGAGGTGAATTCTGGCACAGATCGCTTATGAGCACGCACGTTGTAAGGGAGGTTAGGTTCCGACGGTGGTGTTTGTCTGGAGTAATTGGATGGCCGTTGACTGGCGCTTCCCCGACGAGAGAAATAGTCAGGCGTTTCGTCTGGCGCGAATCCATCTAAAGACTTGGGATCCGCTTTGCGGCCTTGTGAACCACGATCAGAAAACCGTGAAGAGGCCCTCTGTTCTTTCGCATGGTATTCGTCTTCCAATTTCTGGCTGACGGTTTCGTGCCACTGCACCATTTCCGGGTCGGGTTTCGAAGGGAAGGAATCCCTTGGGATAACCTTCGGGAATACGCATCCGCCCGAGGGGTTGATAATGTCAAACTTCTTCACTGCTCTTTGCAGGAACACCATATGCTCGTCTGGACATAGGAGGAGCTGGATCGTCTGCCAGCGGACGAAACCATGCGGACGCAGTGCTGGAATGGACGGGGGTTTGAAGGGATCTGGCGTGGGTTGGAGTGTATGAAAGCACCCTAAAGACTGGTATATGAAGGATAGAGACTCGTGGGGTGTATGCAGGAAGATGTTGTCATAATTTCCCCCGACCAAACGGTAAAATGCGGCCAGATTCTCCGGGGCGAGATCATCAGTGCTCGGCTGTCGAAGATCTGACTGTGGACGCAAAGGCTTAATACTGTGGTTCGACTTGCAGTTGTCGGGAAGGAGAAGGCTTACTATTAATTTCGCAATCCCCAGGCAGAGATGTTCAAATAGAGGAGTGGCGCTCTTGTCTGCCCGGATCAAACACCCCCAGTAATTGCTCGCCGGATTGTGTGGGGAAGACATGTCGATGGTGTGAAGACGAAGCGGTTTCCCTGAGGTTGACTCTTTCAAAAGCGAGAATAGGCAAGCTGATATATAACCATTCCATTGGTCTCCAACACGGCTATGCCCGAGTTACTTAGGCAGATAAGCGCTCACTCGGGTTTGAAGCTTGTTAACTATATCTTCGTGGCGGTTGGTGAGTGGAGTCGAGCGCCAACTGGCGCCGTATGGCATGTGAGAGACGGCTATTGCGAAGTACAAGGCAGCAAGATGGAGTATAATTCCGTCATGCTGCAACGACGGCGTGACTGAATGCTGTTAGGAAAAGGGAAGGAGAATGTTGGATCTTTATCCTTCCGCCCATCGCAGGGTCGCAGAAGTGACGTTGTCGTTGAACTTGAGGCACGGACGTTGAGTGATATAGATTGGAGCAACGTGGAGATATATTACCGTACCAGCGCTGCAGGCGGCCACGGTCTGTGTATTTTACAGCAGCCGCCGATACGAGAGTTACCTAGCCCTGCCAGATGCCGCCTAGGGAACCAACCAGCCAACCTAGAGTATTATGTTCTCCTTACCGTCCTATACCGTACATGTACGGGCAAATAAACACCACCACATGCCAAGAGCGTATCGCTTCTTCTTCTTTGTATGTAACTTCCTGGCAGCGTCATGCACCCGGGTCAGATGTGAAGGTCACCACCAATGGCCAAATACTTCCAACATATCCCGTGTTTCATCTCCGTCGAGGAAGAAGAGAACCTCCCAGAATCAGCGGATTGTCTTGCCTTGTCATCGCCCCATCGCTGAACTTTGCCAGCTGAACTTTGCCAGCGCGCTCTTGACTCTAGCGGACGCCAGTCCAAGTTTAGCTCCCGTATTTCGCCATGGATGCCTTCACCAAGTAGCGGTGTGATCACGAGACTGCATGGGCGGCGAGGTTTGTGCCTGGCGGGAACGCATGCACGATACATGGAGAGGGCGAAGCAATGGTAGGGGGGAAATGCCTGTCAATGGCGGAAATGATCTCATAGGTTTCATGGGTTGCTAATAAGCGTATCATGGCCTGACGCATAATGAGGCGTCGTGAATATCATCACCCAATCATCTGTTGGGGGGTCCAATAACACCTCGTCACAGCTTGACCACCCGCGATTATTTATGTAACAACAATAAATTACAAAGTGCACATTTTGGAGAGAAAAAGAAATGAATTTCTCTCTTCTCAGATATCATAACAGAAATCAATGAGGAAATTGGAAGAAGTATACAGCGAAAAAAAATAAAAAAAATATATAGTAAACATTGAAAACAAAACCAATGGATGATTTCATAAACAAGCCATGACAACATTGTGCCTACCCCCTAACGCCTTACTTTCAATATAGGAAACCCCTCGATATTCTCTTGGACGTCTAAGATTGAAAACTCAGAAGGATCCAGACGTCGAATCGCTGACAAGACCCTATGCGCTTCAAGTCCGAATTTAAAGCGTCGATCTCACCCCCTATCGATTCGAAAGGAGAAGAAAAAAGAAAAGAAGAAGACAGAATGCGTTTCAATGTCTCTTTCGAGTTGGTTCCGGGCTGGGACTGCGAGTGACACTCCGTTCATCCCGCCCTCTCATCTTCAACCACTTCTTCGTCGATAACTCAAGCTCCCTCTCCAGCTCAGGACTCGGTTCCTTCCGGTGTATGAAGTTGCAGAACCCCCCGCGCACACACCCTTCCCCACTATTCAGACGACAGCACGCTTCTCGGAAATCGGTGACGGGGGATAGTTCGCAGTATATCGGTCGCGCAGCATACCATCGAGAATTCAGCGCGTCGCAGGCTTGCTGTGCTGAGTCTTCGTATTTAAATCGCGCGTATACGTTTCCGATAAGGTCTGAAATTTTTTTTTTCGCAACTGTCAGCACAGCCGATGATAAAAGTTTTGCTCGAATCGAATGAACGGAGGAGAGGAGGGGGGGAGCAAAAAGAGCTTACGGTCATTGTTATTATCGCACACGACTACCTCCTCCAGTTCACCATATTTGCACATTTCACACCAGAAATCTTCGTAGAAGGCATCGAAGTGGTTTTGCAGCTGGCTCGGGTTCATCTTGTTCTTGGTGTCATATGCTGGGTTTTGGTACAGGTTTGGCAGGAGGATCGTTTGCGAGTATGAAGGCTTTACGTGCTTTCGCGAACATCGATCGCCATGACGGCACGCGCCGATTTTGTAGTAAAAGGAGCAGTTGACCTTTTGCCCTTGATTGTCAGTACTTGTTTTTTGGCTGAAGCTCCGTCCTTTCTGATGGTGATGGGTAGCATCTGTCTGGTTGAAGGAGGCTACTCACCTTGTCCTGCTCGGTTCCAAAGATTGAAGCGAGATAGTTCGCCATATTCACTGATTTATAAGAAGGAATATACGGGATTGAATGTAGGCGACCGCAAGTAAATTGTCGAGAGGCAAAGAGATGTTCAGTTCTTGCTTGATCATGGAGCTCTGCCGCGATGGTCAAAATCGGCCTTCTTGCCACGTTGATTAGTAATGCGCGGCTAACCGTAATTGGCTAAAGCATCTTCTCGAATGTACGGGGCAAGTTTCGAGCTCTTCCCATCACGAACCGTTGTAAACATTTCGCAGAAACCGGCACTCTCGTTGGAAACCACTAATTCAATCCATAGAAATTACTTCAATCACTCTGTGGACTACTCTCTTTCCTGGTGGATGTTTGTTGACCCTATTGGCCTTTTGCTCTTACGAAACATTGGTACAGATTAGGTGCGTTAAAAGGAAACACTACCGGCTCATTGCGCCATTAAACATGCTTGGAACCCGTTACCCACTATGCGCCCAACCTACCCTGCCTGCTCTTTTCCATTCATAAATAATTACTTGTCCTGTCATTGCGAGGACAGAATACAAGCAGAAAACAGAAAAGAAGAAGGAAGAAAAGAGGAAGAAAAGAAAAAGGAACAATGCAACAATTTCGTAAAATCCTCCTTGCAAAAACTTCCGAGCCATTGTTTTTGCTCTTTGGGCGTGTATGCGTATGTGCATGCGTATGATAATAACTTCAAGCAGGAGTGCCCTCATTCCCTTTGCTTTGATTATTTTCCTTGTTCTTGCGTTTCATGAGCCCAAAGGCATTCTTGAATGTCTTTTTGGCCCCCTGTTCCTCGAGGCCTAATGCTTGTCGAGCCCAGGTTTCGACCTGTTTGCAAATCTCGAGCGCGGCGTCGTCGACGGCTTTGGCGGATCCGCCCAACAACCTGATGTTGACTTTGCCGAATCCCTTGCTGTCTAGCTCATCTAGAGGGCGGTTTTTGTTTTGTTAGAATTTTTCTCTTGGACAAAAATCCATTTACTTTCGCTTTTGAAATGGGGCGGGTGGTTTTTATATCATATGAAAATATATCCCTTACAAAACACGCCATGCGTACTGGCAATATCCACAAGCTCATTGCGGGTCTTCGCGAGAGTCGAGATGCAAGCTGCAAAAGCAAAATTGCCCTAGTTAATGATCTTGCTACTTCAAGGTAGAAAGGGACATGGCTGATGACTTACTTTGGACATCATCGAGCGAGATATCCTTCCAGAAGGCTCCTTGGTGGACTTTTGACGGGTCAAAATTAGTAATGTTCTGGTCATTTATCCAATACTAGTTATGTCCTGGTGTATCTACTCACGCATTTGCAATTGGAATTTTGCCCCGATGATCCCGCCAGGCCATTTTTCGCGCCAGCTCACAAGAACCTCGCCAACAGCCTCGCCATAAGCCCATTGATGAGCGTAAACGCAATCGGCAAATGTTCCAGTGTCTAGCAAATTTTCTGCACTGGCGATTTGAGTGATTTCAAAGGGTCCCTGTGGCTCACTTGCCGCGCCCATCATCACGGCGGAATCGTTCCAGTCGGTGCTACCGATAAAGGCCCACTGATAGATGTGACCAAAGAGCTTGGTTTTATAGATCGTCCCATGGGCATATCCCGTCAGCACAGGGGCTATCATCTTGATATCCCCAGTGAACGAATACCCATTCCAGAACTGGTAGTATTCCCTTTCGAAAGGATGGAGCAGCGAAACTCTGGCGAGATAGATGTCCTCGCAGTATCTGCCCCACAGGTAGTACCATTGGTTATGCATCACGGAACAGAAAGTACCAAAGGCGGGCTCATGTTTTTCAAACAGGATAGTTTCGCCTAGGACGCGCTTGTTGAGCAACTCCCCGGTCACCCCATCGACCTTCACGGGTGCCACCCCGGTTCCCTGGTAATAATTGCGAACGGTGACCCCGTCCTTCTTCTCACGTATCAATTTCTGATACCAGACGCATCCCTTGCCGCTGCCCAGTTCCCCCTCACAGATCCCTCCTTGGATTGAAATGATAACCTTCAGACCAGTGTCCTGCTCAAATTTCACCTCGTTCTCAGTCAGCCCGAGGAACGGGTGAATGTAGCCGTTCTCTTCTTCGACGGAAACGTACCCGGTGAGAAGGGGATCGGTAAACGGCTCTAGGGCCCTGGCTACTGCATTGGGGACGGTTTCAAAGGCATGGCCATCAGTGGAAACATTGGCTACCTGCCCAAACACGTAGTAGGGGATCCCGGCAAGCATGGAGGAGCGCCCTATGTTGCGCGTGTGGACGCCCTTGGCTGAGTCGCGCACGTTCCCAAGAACATGGACGGCCTCGACCTTGGGAGGGAAGATTGCCTTGTGCTTTTCGTACCCGGCTGTCAAGGTGATTTTCCCGACGACGGTGTCGTAGCCGATAGGGAGGGGTGTCGAATCATCCATCTTGGAAATGTCCTTTGATGAGGATGTTGGGCTTGTCACTGTCTAGACAGGATGAAAGACAAGCCAGTGTTGTCTCATGACAGGCTATGTGATGAGGTGGTTTGAGAGGAGTGAATGACACACTGCAGCACAGAACCTCTTCTATTTTGTGTTGCTTTTGTTTTTTTGATTTCTCTTTTTGTGAGTTTTGACATAATCTATGAGTTGGGAATAACAAGCAAATCACAGCTGCAGTGCATTTTGTTAGGATAACATGATATTTCATGGTTATTCCAACACCCCTTTTGAACACTGTTTGTTGAAAATGGATCCATTCTGCTCTCCTGTAGAGAAGCATGTTCTCCCGTTGTCTAGAAAAAAGTGGATTGGACTTGGTTGACTAGACCTTTGAGCATTTCTTTTGAAATTGAGATGAATGGAAAAGATCCTACACGCATATACAATTCCTGTAGAATTCTAATGGATGATAAAATAACTCCTAATTGTTTTGGCTCGCGTGCCTCGACATGATAAGGGGGTACTTATCCAGAAGGTCTCTCTCAATCCGCGAATATAAAAAACGGGGAATTCGAGCGCCCCTTCAGCCGTACCCGGCAATCTTAGAATAGGCGCGGGCTATCTCCCAGAAACCCGGAGGAAAGTTTACAGCAAGGTTCAGGACAAGAAAGTGTGCTGGGTATTCTAATAGCAGAAACTCCTACGCTGGGGAACTAAACAGGTGAGTAACGCAATGAATACAAAATAAATACATAGATCGTTTACGAAGGGCGGAGATGCTACTACTTGGATATAGGTAACAGGACGCCACACCCTTTCCATTTGCACATTCAGATATGTCGAATCTACTCAATTTGAAGATTTCCTTACCATTGCATGTGCGGTATAAAAATTACTACTTGTTAATGAACAAGCATATAAAGTCATAGGGAGTGGAAACAGGGCTTCCCGACCGCTCAGCTGTATTTAAGCCACTTGTTCAGCGTAATTAATACCCAACAGAGCCCTTTTTATGTTGCCACATCAAAGATGCTGGCTGGGTGAGCAGCAGAGGATTGCAAAGCAGTTTGAGTGCTCAGAGATGTTGATCACTTGAGCACCATAAACGGGGAATATGGAATTTCTAAGCAGGCTCCAAAGAAGAACGAGTGATGTCGTCGTGGACTAAAAGGTCGAAGAAAGGCTTCCAACCTAATAGAATAACTACGCTAAAACAAAACACGCCTTGCTGCCATAATACCACTCAGGTCATATTTCTTTGGGGCCGTCAGGTCCATCCATTTCTACCAATCTTTGCACCTAGCACGCTTCATGATGCTGGAATACTCCCAATAATCCGGGTACCACCCTGCCACCTCCCAGTCAATGATCCCAGTTATTCGGAGCGACTCCTGGTCGAACATGATATTGTGCGGTCCGATGTCTACATGCGAGAGAAGAGAGATATCAGAGCGAGAAGCATGCTTGGCAACTCTTTCTCATACTTTTGGCTATTTCTTTTGCTGCGTAGTAACATTCGTAGATGCGGGCGCAAACAGCATCATCATTAAGGAGTGGAGGATGTGGATGCTCTGCACAGCAAATTCGCGCCACAATGGGGTCGTTGATACAGGGTGAACCGTCGGCAAGACAGAGGAAGTGGTGTTGCAGCACGGCGGGCTTTTCAATCATTGACCAAGTTTCCACGCATACGCGTTTCTCTGTTGTATCATCCAGACTATCCCAAGCTTCCGTCAGTGGAACGTCGGGAATGACACTCATCGCCAGTCGGCCTTCTTCACCAACGTAGGCGGCAAGGAAGATCTCCAACAGGGGTATCGGTTTGCTCTTTCACAAGGCACATAGTGATTTCCTCAGAAGGACGAACTCTTCGTCCAACCTTGAGGATGACCTCATTGTCGCAGTTTAGGACTTTGACATCGCCCTTGATGGCTCAAGAGAACAACTTCGTCATGCATTCCACGAAACATGCGTTCGGATCCCCACTCTTCCCACTCCTCCGGTGCAGTCGTGTTGTCAGGTTGGATATCGCACTGAGGCTTTGAGAGACTCGGGATTGCTTTGTGACTAGCGTAGTTCGAAATGCGGGGGAACCGCCGTTCTCGGCAATGTTGTCCAACCGGCGGTGGAGCTTAGCCGACCACGGGACTGGGTGGAGGTAGCCGCTTCCGCGCCCCCTGAACTAAATAGCCGCCAGCTACAAATAGACCCGCGTCCCCGCACCAGGACCCCGAGCTTCTTTTATCCTGCGACATCTCTTCTTCTCTCTATAAATTCCGCCCCGACGTCCCCCCCTACGGTTTGTTTTTATAGTATATACCCTCCTCGCACACAGCAGCCATGTTGGCCCCCTTTGAATACTTCCATCAGCGCCGGATTAGGTACTAACTACCCCGCACCCATGCAATTACTTCTCCGCTTGAGCTACTAGCTAACCGCAACCCTCGTCAAATTCCACTAGAAACCTTAAAAGACAGCAACGCGCACAGCGCATAGCCAGTCTACCCGCCGCCTACCACTCCGCATTCACCGCCTTCGACAAATCCGTCATCGATAAGCCTATTGAGGAGTTGGTCCAAGATGTGCATAAGGGTCTCGTGTCGCCTACCCAGCTCCTACAAACTTACGGCAAGGTCGCCATAAAGGCCCATGAGAAGACAAACTGCATAACGGAATTGCTGCTGCCGGAAGCGGAGGAGTGGGCGAAATCAGAGATAAACCCGAAGGGCCCCTTGGCCGGTATTCCTGTCTCATTGAAGGATTCGTTGCAGGTGAAAGGATTTGATATCAGCTTGGGCTATGCTAAGCTGGCGAATAATCCATATCAAGAGGATGGGGGGGTTGTACGGTTGTTGAAGGATGCTGGTACGTAATAGTGCTTGTAGCCCCCCTTTTTTTGTATCTCATGACCTCCAGTTCCATGGAGCTATTGACCTGTCGTCCTCGTCACCTTTTCTTAGCATGAAAGAGAGACAGGTGTTGATAAGATTGATTTTCCAAGCTAACATTTTTTCAAGGTGCAATTCCATATGCAAAAACTAATTTGCCAGTTACATTATTGTCGTTTGAATCTGACAATCCCATATGGGGCCCTTGTTTAAACCCACATGTCCCTCAGTACTCCCCCGGTGGCTCTACTGGAGGTGAAGCTGCGCTGCTCGCATTGGGTGGGCGGGTAGGTATTGGTTCCGACGTTGCTGGATCTGTCCGCGTACCTGCAGCATGGAGTGGAATATACTCCCTTCGTTGCAGCACTGGCCGGTGGCCAAAGGCTGGCATCAACACTAGCATGGCAGGACAGGAAGGCGTCCCGAGTGTCTTCAGCCCAATGGCACGAACATTGAATGATTTGACATATTTCACCCGTGCAGTCATCGGTATGCAGCCATGGAAATATGATCATTCTGTCCATCCAATTTCGTGGAGAGACGAGATGGAGCAGGATGCGAGATCAAAGAAATTGAAAATTGGAGTTATGAAGTCTGACGGTATTGTCCCAATAATGGAGATTGTAAACCTATTTGAATTGCAGTATTAACAATGGAGACAGGAGTCGTCCCACCCACGCCTGCCATCGCACACGCCATCGATACTACGGCCTCCGCCCTCTCCGCTGCTGGCCACACCCTCATCAACATCACCCCACCACCAACCGCCAACCCGCTCATCGGTCTCCGCCTCGCTGCCCTCCTCCTAAACTCCGACGGCTGCGTGACTTTTAATTCCCACTTCCTAGCCGGTGAATCCACCGACCCCGGCGCTGCCCAACTATCCAAATACGCCAACCT
>LDEV01000433.1:0-20380 GCA_001014755.1 Blastomyces silverae | reverse complement strand
GATCTAGAAACTGTTATACATGATGTATATTTCTCAGTCACAGTCAATTCACTATGACATTCAATTTTTCAGAGATGAGATATATGCAGCTCTCACTCACTATATATCTGACAAACTTCAACTCTTCTGTTTCAAACACACACTTTATGAGCTTGATATAGAGCTTATGCTCTGTCAGAGTTGTGAGCATCTGATCTAGATGCTCTAGATGTTCATTATATGAATTTGAGAAGATTAGAATATTGTTGAGATATATAAGATATAAGGTTTCATTCTGCTTCTGCAGAATTGTATTCATCATCATCTGAAAGATCACAAAAGCATTTGTTAAGCTGAAAGATATTATGAGAAATTTGAACTTTTCTCACTGCATATTAAATACTGTCTTAGAAACTGACAATTCATCTACACAAATTTGTCAATAGTCTGAGAGCAGATTAATCTTTGAAAGATATTTAATATTTCTCACTGTATTCAACTGCTGTTGAATTTATAGTAGAGAGTATTCATTTTTGACTGTAAGTTTATTGAGCATCTGATAGTTAATACACATGTGTCATTTCTCACTCATCTTCTTTATGAACAAGACTGAGAAATCTCATACACTAGACAATGATTATATGAGACTGCATTGCAGAAGTTCTTCAATCTGTCACTTTTACTCTTCAAGATGTGTTTGTGAGAGAGAATATACATTTTGATTGATCAGTTTTATATCTACTGTTTTGATTTTGTGAATGAATTCTCTATCTGATGATAATACTGATGATAAATTTATTTAAAAGATGTTCTTATACTTGTTGAGAAGTGCTTTTATACACTTGTCTTCTCACATATTCTTCTGATCATTCTTTTTGAACACTTCTGAATTGTGTATAACATACAGAATGCTTTCAGATGACACTCTGTATATCATCTTTTTAACTTGTTAATGTGTGAGCAGATTCAGATCTTCTAGTTCTGAGGTTTGAAACCTTCTTCACATATCAATTGAAAGGATTGTATGCTCACTTCACTTTCAATTAATTAATTTCATATGACATATATATCATTATATCTGTGAATTGAACTTCTGAAACTATTTCAGATTCAGAATAAGATTGTACTTCACATTCTGAAGCTTATATACTCAAATATAACAAGTTCATTCTTCAAAGTGTAAGAAAACTCTTATTTTAGCTGATGAAAGTAGAAAGTGATCATTCAGAAGTTGTATATATTGAGAGTCTTTGATTTGTTTCACTCTCAGTAATCTTCATATTATATAATTACTGATATATTGTGTAGAAGCTTCTGTATCTGTTAATACTTTCACAGACACTTTCTGATTCTTACTTAAATAGCTTTTATACATTAACATGTCAGAGCTCATCACATTAAAATAATCATTCAACTTCTTATTCTCATCTGTGTTTCAATCAGAGATCTGCTTCTTATTAGCATTTACAGAATTCAGTGAGTCATCTAATGTGAACATCTTATTCACTCTGAAGATTTTTCACAAGAAGTCAGCAAGCATCTCTGAGCTCACTGATTCAGCTAGTTTTTTGATTTCTTTGAGTTCTTTGACTCTTTCAAGTCTCTTAGTGTATGATTAGTGCAGTCTTTTGTATCATGATTTTATCATTTACAATGAAAGTAAGCTTGATGTTCATGATATCAAGACTTTCACTCAGATAATCTCTTTTTCAGAGAATTTGATACTTTTGTAATGATGTTTAGATTCAGATTCATCATATCTGAGTCTTTGACTGATATCAATTGATTATTAGAGTTTGCTGACTGTAATATTCTTTTATGTAAATTACTCACTTATTCTTACAGAATAAGAATTTTATATACTTACTTAACAGTTTTCAGTTGTAAACTGAGATATTTTCATTCTACTTACAGCTTCAGTGTTAGATCATATATAAAGATCTGTAAATGAAAGAGTGTCAGAAGCTCTTCTTTCAGCATAATATAGTATAAGCTGAAGTGTGTGAAGTATGATATGAGATTGCTCACTTACTTGCATCTTATGAAGTGTTTGTAGTGTTTATCTTATATATTAACTTCTTTAAAATTGTGTAAGATTCATTTGAAGAATGTTTCTCAGATTTGTGAGATCTCATACTTTTCAGAATTTGACATATTCAGCTTTTCATCTGTTATTCAAAGAGATTTCACTTTTCTCTGTAAGCTAGCTATAACTCTTAAGACTTGTTAATACTCTGTCAGATACTTATCTGTAAGCTCTTGTTTGAGATTGTAGTATAAACATATTTAACTTAGTCAATTGAGAGTGATGTTATTCTTTCTTCAGTTATCATCAAAGTGTGAAGATTCTGACAAGTTATCTGACTTGATATAGTCTGAACTTGAGTATTCATCTTATATTGCTGATTCAGCTGAAGTGTATACTACTAGTGAGATTATGTATGATCACAGTGAAATCTCTAGATGAGATGTTACTACTTCTCTTCATAAGTGTTTGATTTTCTGTTGCAGTTCTAGAACTTGAGAATTCTTGTCTCTAGTGATGTTTGTGAGAGTATCATTGAAACTTGTAGCAGTCACTGCTTATTATACAGTGATCTCTATTTATTATTAACTTTCTCAGTGTTTGAATTCTGTACATCACTGCACTTGCATTCTTAAGATCTCTGTAAGAAGATGATTGTGTACTTGAAGCTTGATTTTGAGATTTATAACACTTATGACTGTGTTTCTCAACACTTCTCATACACTGTCTGAGAGATCTTACATCTTCTTCAGTTCAGATATAAGAGAAGATTGATGACTAGAGTGAGTATTCATTATTATTTTACTTTGTTTATATGAGTGTTTGATTTGAATGAGATGTTTGACTTTTCTGAATGATTATCTTATTTATACATCTTTTGAGAGAATTACTCACTTCTTTTTATCTTCTGAGATAAGAGTCAGACTTCTTTGAATCTTCAGCTCTTATCTCTTATCTCTCTTTCTATACTCTGTTTCAGTATTTCACTTATATAATATCTCTGTCTGAGTGTGAAGCTTTTTCTTATCTGAGACTGAAGAATAATCAATTGAATGCTCTTTCTACTCATCACTTATTTATAGAATCTTGCTTATTTGATGTAGTCAGAATCATGCTGATATGATAACTATAAATTACTTTGTAGACAGAATTATCACACTCTTAAGAAGCTTATACTCTCTGTCAGTTTTAGACATGTTATCAGATGTGATTCAAAGATTGTCTGAGCTGATATAAGCTTCTAAGATATACATCAACTCTATAAAGAAAATAGTAGTGAAGTCACTCAGCTCAGAACATAACTGTTAAGTAACTGAACATTTTCTCAAGCAGCTGAATGCTGTTCTATCAGTCAAGCATTGATTTCTCAGTTGAACATTGATCTGAAATCACAAGAGTCTGATAAGAAGAGTTTGTAAATATAGAAGTGAGTTAAGTAAGAGTGATCTTGAAGATTCTCAAGTGAGATACTAGATATAAGAACTTTTATAATATTAAGAGCTTTAACAACTTCAGAGATAATAATATTAGATTCAGCTTCAGAGTCTATTATAACTGAGAGAGTGAGTGTATCAGTGTGTTGAAGAAGACAGATAATATTATTCAGAGCAGAAGTGATTTATGATATTGAGATGTTATACTGTATAGCTCAAACAGAGAGAGTATAACTATCAATATATTGAGTGAACAGATTGACTGAGAACTTCTGTTCACACATGACTGTCTCTAATAATATACTTACTTATTTTTTAGTTTTAAAGATATCAAGCAAGCACAGAGTGAAGCTGTGTGTGAAAGCATTTCATTATCAGAGATTATAGCAGACAGTGAGATGCTTTGATAGATAGAGATAACAGCTATAGACATCAGATAGATACAGCAGTCATTGACTCAATATCTTATACAGTTATATCAGATGCAGAAACTCTCACACTGATACTTTCAGTAATCAGTGTCAGTAATATCAGAGTTTTTATTAGTGCTGTGAAAGAATCTATCAGAGAAGTGAGAGTATGTATAACTAGTTATAGAAAATTCATCACATTCATATATATCACATATCAGATCAAATCTGACTTGTTTATTATTATAGTTATTATTAAGAATTAGCTGTTTTGACATTATAATATAACTCTTCACAGTAATCACAGCTTTTTTTCAGTCAGTGAAAGTCACAGATCAAGTATTAAAATATATCTGATTAATCTAATATAGAATAGATGTCATTAACTTGATATAAAATATTAAGTAAATAGCTGAGTCATTTCAGTAAAGATCAGCTGCTAGTGTTTTAAAGTCAGTAATAAAATCAATTATACACTGATTATACTGTATATATAGAGAATTCATGTGTAATTCTGTAGTAAGAGCAGTGTTAATTTCACAGTAATTATCACACAGTCAGACTTTGAGAACTTCTCAGATAACTATATATATATTATTATCAATTTACATACATTGAACACATTGACAGATTTTTAAGACTAAATAGCTAACTACAAAGACTATTTTGAAGATGTCAGCAGTAATAAAATGTTCTCATATATTATTATTCATATCAAGCAGTCAAAAGTATATATCAGTAAATCTGTTAAAGATATTAAGTTTATATAGCTTAACTTTAGTTAGATGAGACTCTAAATTTAAAGTTATAAAAGATAGATGAGAGTTATCATCAGAACATCTCTTTATAATATCAAGACACTGAGTGAGTCAGATATTATCTTCTGTTATAACACAGTTCTGCTGAACTAGTTCAGAGATCTAATCAGTGAGATTTTAAATTAACTGAGTCTAATTAAGTACTATAGTTGCTAAGCTAAGTTAATATAGCAGAGTTATAAATGATATTTTTATTATATTTCTTTATTAATATAATGAATAAAAATTTTGTGAATTTTACAGCTGTAAGATCATGACTGATATCATGATTCTGAAGAATCAGTGTGTTAGAGCTTGATTACAAGAATATCAGAGTGACAGCAGCTTTATATCAGAGTATAATATTACTGATTCTTGAGAAGAAGAACTAGCTATAACAGAGAAGCAGAGATTGAGTATAGAATATCATGACTTGTGAGTCACATGATGATCATGTGATGATGCTCTAAGCCCTAGACATCTTACAGATTTCCCTGAATTTCGCTGAATAATAGCCGCAGTCACCTGACCCGTGGCCCTGGATTTGCCAAGAACTCGCTGCGGCGGGAAAGGGAAAGGAAGAGATAATTTGCTGCTATATAAAATTGCGAATATTCAAAGCATAACGTCTGTTTGAGAAATATCTTCTAGAATCCAGATTCCAAAACGAACTGTTTCTCCATACTGAGCCGATTAGCCGGCCTGTGATCTGCAACACCGCCCAGGCCCCAGGTCTGTAATGTATGTACTCCGTACCCCTCCAGGGCTTCAGGACCCGAGTTATACAGGGGTTCCTTGGCTTCAGTGGCTGTCTGGGTCACCATTGCCCCTGGCCCCCTGGGCTATGCTCGACATGTGCTGCCCAGACTCCAATAGGGCTGTATATATGTAGCTAGTTAAGAACAGTCTCAACTAGGACCGCGCACCCATGAAGCATGTTCCAACCTGTCCGCTTCGAAGCACCAACTCTCCTGCATATTCAAAAATTCCAGCTCCAGAGAGAAAGAACTGGAGGGAGCAATAACTCGACGGAGAGGTAACTTAGCTCTGTTCGTTGTCAGGGAGAGCTCCAGAGGCTAAATCCCTGCCGGCTAAATGTTAAATATAAAAAAAAACAAGTAAAACAGAGCCTGTCCAATAATGGGTCCCGCTCGGCTTTCTCCTTGTGTTGCATCGTTCGATCCACTGCACTGCTTTTGCTCCTGTTCCTCCTGTCTTACTTCGGAACATTACCTTTCTTGGTAGTAGCCCTGCCCCGAAAGAAGCCCGATGGAACTTTTCCCCTCGGATCACTGTCGTGCTAGAGAGAAGGTGTCTCAGCGTGATGATGGTGGCCTTTACCAAGGTGTTTACCGAGCTCTGCTGGACCCATCTGCGCCTTTAATTTTTATGTTTTTTGGCGGGTTAGAAAGGATCAATTGGTAAAATGAAAATCCTGGACATGGCTCATAGTGTAACCTCATGCCAGCAGGAAGTAGAATAGGCTACCTACCTTACATAGTACTGCAGTCAAGAGATCCTTGAGATCCTTTGCATGCGGCGGGCGGAAGAGAGCATGACTAAGCAGTGGCCCTGGCGCCAAGAAATGACGTCCCGGAAAATCCATTTTGGATCTCCGCCGCCCAATCTCCGCCTGGCCTCCGCCCGCTGCGCTTCTCCCGGAACTTCGCTGGCTTCAATTCTCCCGCGGTGGAATGATATCTCATGTCCGCTCCTCTCTGTCCTGTTCCCTTTTCACTGCCATTTTCTCACACCATGACTTTGTTTGCTATGCGAGGTTCCTCTTGAGCAAGCTGGTAAAAAGATAAAGAGCGCCAAAACCCGAAACCTAGCAGGTACTAGTCTAGACATCCACATCTGGCCAGCCCTTTTTGCTTTCCGCCATCATACAATTTGCGACGACGGGAGTTAACTCTCTGCAATACTTTTGGGCGGTAAAGTATTTCGTCTGCTACTAGATTGCCCTACAGCTTTCGAACGCAGGTGTTTTTTTGTTCAAAAACAGGCTGCTCGTTTTTCCGGTCCCATAAAGACCTCCCCGGCGCAACTCGTCCGATAATTTAAGACCGCAATAGACGGGTGCTGGCCTCCCGTCTTCTACGATATTTTTATAGGAGTTGGATTGGGAGCATACATCTTTACCCTCCAAAAGTTGGGCATTCCTCGAGCTCTTTCTTGTTACCGGCGTTTCTAAACGAAATACTCATCCGCGCTTATTTCCGCCCCCACACGAACTTATACAAACGCCAACAGCCCCAGCTCACCCAAACCCAGACACATACACATACGTATACAATTCACATCATGCCCACCACAACCTTTTCAACGACGGCCACACCATCAACCTCAAACCAACAACCCGCCTCACCCCCAGAATCCACCGACCCCACCACCGTCCTCCTCACCTACCTCTCTTCCCCGTCCTCCACAACCACCGTCCTCGAAGACCTCCACGCCTCCCTTCTCAGCTCCCTCCAGCGTTGCGGCTGGACAGAACAGGTGCGCGGGCTCGCACTTGACCTTCTCCGCGGCGGACACTGCGACCGCTTCGAAGAAGTCGTCGACACTGTCGTTGCGCTTGCGACGGGTGGTGATGACGTAACGGCGTCGTCGTTAGCGGTAGCGAGGGGCCGGAAACGGAAGAGGAGGACACAGATGCTGATGAGGGCGAGATTGAAGAGGGCGAAGATTGAGGGTGGGAATGGTGGTGTGGTTCATGAGAATGGAGAGGTTGGGGATGGGCATGGACATGGGCATGGGCCGAGTGACGACGATGCTGACGGTGCCGATGATGATGGTGGCGGTGGTAATACCGAGGAGGACTATGCTGGGAATGGAACTTTGGATGAGTTTCCGGATATTCGCATCCCGCAGACCGCTGTTGCGGAGGGTGTTAAGATGCTACATGAAGCTCTGGAAGGGGTGTTTGTGGTGGAAGGAGGTGGGGCCGAGTTTACTTCTTCGAATACCACCACCACCGGAGAAACTGACAGTAACAAGGACCACCAGCAGCAGCGGCAGCCGGATACCCGCAAAAATAAATCAGGACCAACATCGACAACGAACGGTGTCGCCAACACCAATGGCATCATCGCTACACTCCCGAAAAAGCCGCCCGTTTCCTTATCATCCTCATCCTCGCTGTCTTCTTTAAAAACAACCAGCACCACCAGCAGTAGCAGCAGCACTAGTAGCAAGAGTACGACTAAACTCAAGTCTGCGGCCAAGGGCAAACTGCAGGAAAATGGGGATGGAAGGGCGGCGAAGAAGACGAAGAAAGGGTGAGCGATATATAGACTCTCGGGGCATCGCTCGCTTTGGTGGGGAAGCAATATCCATCTTCATACTTGAAACCCCCCCCCAACATCTCTTCCTCTCCCTCTCTCCCTCTCTTGTATTCCCCCAATACTTGCTCCTCTAGCCTTATTATCCTTACCCCTCCTTACCTACCTGCTCACGCCGCTCATGCCTATCCCGCTTTAAACATCCATGCATATCAGCCTGGAACGGATCGGAGCTGAACATTGGATGAAAAGGAAATAGTTTTACTCTCAAAGAACTATAGATCCCCAATGGTCCCAGCCATCCCCTCCCTCCAAGCCCAGCCCCGTCTTGTTGCTTTTCTTCCTACTCCGTTTTTTCACCTCTATCCATCTTATAGACGACACTTTTGTCAGAACCATACACACGAAACACACTCAGATATCTCTCTTATTATCTATGGTGCATGCTCGCTCCGTTATACCGTCTCGAATACATTCCTGTATATTATACTCGTTTTTTTCATCGCTACTGTCTTCCCATATCTTTCGCATCTGTTTTACGCTCATCATTTCCCTCATGATGGTTCATCAATGTCATATAAGAATATTGTCATTTTTTAAAAGGAGGCGGGAGGGGATCGGATTCCCTTCCCTTTCATTTCATTTCATTTTTTCTTTTGGAGGCAAATATATTTCCCTACGATCTCCTAACTTATCATTCTCCTACCCCTCCTTACATCCGTTCCGTTGATTCAAGTATACTATTACTAAACATTTCATTATGATCCTTCTCGTTCTTCTATTTCTCCCGGCTTATTTATTATTATTATTTTCAGTTTCACTCATCACCATATTACTGTTTTTCCCGCTCTTGTATCATACATAGTCTTAGGGCCCGCCGTATTCTAATCGACTCTGTTAATTGCGCAATCCTCTTCCTCTCTCCTTCTCAACCTCCATCCATCCCGTCCCATTCTATATACAAATAAATAAATATCCATGCTATCAATGAATGATACACAATAAACCCTAGCTCTAACCGGCGCCTCGCTGCGGATTACACACCACCGCTATCCGCTATCCGCTATCCGCTATCCGCTATCCATCCATCCAGCCCATCAGCCTTTGAACTCGAATAGGTTACTTACTCGCCCCTATCTCGAAACAAAAAGAAACCCGTCAAAACGAGAAAGGATTAAAAAAAAAAGAGAGAAGAGAAGAGAAGAAAAGAGAAGAAGAGCTAAATAGAATTCTTTAATCTACAAGGTTAACTATGTAAACACCTACATATGATATTTACTTCCCCAAGCGCACTTCCCCCCTACCTACCCAACTTTGTTCTGTTATTATATTTACATACCCGCCTATAATGCCATCCATAGCCGCTATCCATCCGCACAGCAGAAAACCAGCAAAAGAAATATGGATGGATGAGATTTTGCTACAGGTTGGAAGAATACCAATGGGCATTATTGTTATCCCAATTTCAAGCTGTGTGTGGTAGTTAAAAAAATTTCGAAAATGTTTTTTAACAGAAAAACAAATGCAAAAAGGATAACTATTCATTTCATTTCATCCCACCCATCCATCCATCACGCATCACTTTATCTTTAAACTTTAAGAAAATTTAACAAAGTGTTCAGAAAACAAAAAGAAACAATTTAAAAGGAAAAACACACTAAACTATGATGTCCACGATAAGATTCTTTTTGTTGCTGTAGCAAGAAAAGAAAATAGGCCACAAAAGGAACAAAGAAACCGTCAAAAATGGGGATCGGTTGTACACAGACGTAATGTAGAGGGAGGGGCGTAAGAGCAAGCAGGCAAGCCAAGTCTAACTAACGGACAACAAAAATGAAACAAGAAAAACAAGAAAAACCGGACTCGATCCCTTTCTTTCCTTGTTTAGTCATAGAGACTGTCATCGTTGCCCGCATCGCCAAACCCGCTCTGCCCACCAGCAGCAGTCTCCGCTTCCTCCGCATTCGGGAAACGGAAGAAGTTGCTTCCGCTGGAGTTCTTCATGCTCTGCGCAAACGCCTCATACCGCCGAATCTCCACGTCACTTACAGATCGTCGCGCCATCTGCATCGCCTCCTCGAAGTGCGCACGGGTAAGTTCTGGAACGGGGTCCTCGGCATCAATGTCCTCCTCCATCTTCACGTCTTCGCCTGCAGCCTCACGCTCCTTGGTTCGTTCGATATCGATCGCGATGGACTGCTTGATAGCCAGCTTGACGGCGCGCTGGGTGACGAAGCCCAAATCGGCACCGGAGAAGCCGTGAGTTTTGCTAGCGATGAACTTGAGGTCCACGTCAGCGGCGACTGGGGTCTTGCGGAGTTGGGCCTTGAGGATGTCAACGCGCTCTTCCTCGTTGGGGAGGGGGACATAGACTAATGTGTCGAGGCGGCCTGGGCGGCAGAGGGCGTTATCGAGCTGCTCGGGACGGTTAGTTGCGCCGATGACGAAGACGTTCTTCTTCGAAGTCATGCCGTCCATTTCTGTACCGAGGTGTTAGTAATGAGAAATATTTCTAAGGTATAATACAAGAGTAGGGAATAAAGAACATACCCGTCAAAAGCTGGTTAACAACACGGTCAGAAGCACCACCAGCGTCACCAACAGATCCACCTCGAGACTTGGCAATAGAGTCCAACTCATCCAAGAAGACAACGCAGGGCGCGGCAGCGCGCGCTTTGTCGAAGATGTCACGGATATTGCTCTCCGACTCACCGAACCACATACTCAACAGTTCGGGACCCTTGACAGAAATGAAATTGGCCGCACACTCGTTGGCAACAGCCTTCGCAAGCAATGTCTTACCAGTTCCAGGAGGACCATAGAACAAAACACCCTTGGAAGGTGAAAGACCGAACTTGAGGAATTTTTCTGGATGGTCGACGGGGTATTGGACGCTCTCGATGAGTTCGCGCTTGACCTCGTGCAGACCTCCGATATCTTCCCAGCGGACGTTGGGGACTTCGACAACGGCAACTTCGCGAAGAGCGGATGGGTTGGAGACACCAAGGGCAAAGCGGAAGTTTTCCATGGTTACTCCTAGTGAGTCCAAAACCTCTGCGTCGATGGTGTCTTCGTCCAGATCAATAAGATCCATCTTCTCACGAATCTGTTGCATGGCGGCTTCTGAGCAAAGAGATGCGATATCTGATCCGACGTAACCATGGGTTTCCGCAGCAATAGATTCCAAATCCACGTCATCACCGAGCTTCATGTTCTTGGTGTGGATCTGGAGAATCTCAAGACGGCCAGTGGGATCCGGGATACCAATATCAACCTCACGATCGAAACGACCGAAACGACGCAGAGCAGGATCTACGGAGTTGGGACGGTTGGTAGCAGCCATGACAACGACATTCGAGCGCGCCTTCATGCCATCCATCAATGTGAGTAGCTGCGAGACAACACGACGCTCGACCTCTCCGTTGGTCTTGTCACGCTTTGGTGCAATGGAATCGATTTCATCAATGAAGATAATAGCAGGAGAGTTCTTTTCGGCTTCTTCGAAAGCTTTTCGCAGGTTCGATTCCGATTCACCAGCCATCTTGGACATGATTTCGGGACCGTTGATGAGGAAGAAGAAAGCACCAGTTTCATTGGCAACAGCACGAGCCATCAGGGTCTTACCCGTACCGGGTGGACCAAACATGAGAATACCACGAGGGGGTTTGATTCCGATAGATTTGAAGAGTTGAGGGTGGCGGAGAGGTAGCTCAACCAACTCACGGATCTGAGCCATTTGTTTCCGGCAGCCTCCAATATCGTCGTAGCCAACATCGTTCAGACTACCCTCCTCGTCCTCACGCTGGATGGGCTCACCCTCGCAATGGATGACTGTGTCTTGGGCCACAATTCCGTACTCCGGGGGATCCACTTCGACGACTTTGAATTCTACCTGACGCATACTAGCTCTTACGGTGAAAAGGTCACCTTGTCGAACAGGTCGATAGGCTTCGCGGAAATATGGGGCAAGGAAAACGTCGAAGAGGGAACCGGTTAGGCCTTCAACGGTATCCGCAATAGGCAAGACGGCAATCCGTTTGGCCTGTTATATTCATGATATCAGTTTTGGTGTCCGGTAAAAACAGCACTTTAGGTTGGGTTAGTTCAACATACGTATTTGATATCCGGGCATGGGTGGACACTGATGACATCGCCGTGCTTAACCCGTAGGTTATGTCTGACGACACGGTTTATGCGAGCGCTCCCATCATCCAGATCGTCATCAGCCAAGACAATCAAAACAGTGTCTCTTCGCATTTTGCCCTTGACTAGCACGGTGTCGCCACGGAACAGCTGGAGCGTTTCCATGGTGTTGTTGGAAAGGGCAATGATGGAGTTGTCATCGTTAACAGCGTCAGTGACACTGTAGGGCAATAACCAATCAGCACGATGATCCTTTTTCCAGTTGGTCGCTCTAGAAATACTCACATTAAGGTGTTTGGCTTCTTTTTCTTTTTCAGAATGGCTGTAGCTGTGTCAAGCTCCTGGAGGGGAGAGACCAGTTAGCGCCACCAGCACGTAGCAACCAAGTTGGCAACAGCTCGAAGATAGGCTTACCTCATGTTTTTCAGCACCTGAAGGATCACTGGATGTGAATATTAGTATTTATGGCACTCATAGAGAAGGTAGAAGCAGGCAACATGAGAGGTAGGGTCCTGGTAGCAGTGTGTGGTACTCACGTCAAGTTGACCTTGTGGTGTTTAGCGTGATCCGGCTCTGCAGACATGTTGGAGAGAATAAAGAAAGCGGATGAAAGAAGGCTGGTGAAAAGGAGATTAGGAGATAGAGTAAGTAGATAATAACGGAGAAGAGATAGGTAGTTGCTGTGAAGAGGTAGATATATGCTGTTCTGGGGGGGGTGTTGGAGAGGAAGAGGGTGGTTGAGGAGCAGATGATGAGAAGAGGTGAGCGAGGTGAAGTCACTAATGCGGCTCGAGCTCTGAGGAACTCGGAAGAAAGATACAACGATCCAGGCACCCGCGCGGCGAAGACCCAAGTCAAAAGGCAGCACAACAACACACACAGGCAGGCAGGCTTATTTGTTCTGCGGAATATTAGATGAGGAATCTGGAGCTGATGTCAACGACAAAATGATGGTCAGAACGGAAGAACAGAAAAACAGACAGAAGAAGCCGGCGGAAGACAACTGATATCTGCTTGTTGTCCTGTTGGCTTGTTGTTCCCGGCTGGAACTGGGAGCTTGGTGGCAGGCGGCTTAGTCATGGATGACCACCCAACCTGGTTCGCCGCTGGAAAAATTCAGCACCAGCCAATCAGAGGCCGGCGATGGAGGTGGAAGCTGGTGGAACGCGCTAGAGCCAACGGGGAAGTCACGTGGCAACATTACAAATCCACTCATCGCAGTCCACGACATCGGTGGAAGCCTACAGAGGGGACAAGGTATCACATATCAGGTATCAGAACAGTTGATATCAGATAGAGAACAGTTGATATATGATTGAGAATTCCAAAGTCTCCTATTGGACTGGCATCCGTTGGCGATGAGCTGACTCCTCCTAATATATGTACACTGGCGCTCTGCTGTGGCGTTTGAGCCCACTGTGGTGCCCAGCATAGCACCTATACTTCAACACCAGCTCGCAAGCACCCGTGGACCAAGATTTACAACAGATGTTCTTGATGTGAAGTTGTTTTTATGATACAGTCATAATTTCTAAATCGTGTTCTCGAACCCTCTCTCTGTAGCGGATATCTGCTGATTGGAGAGCTGATGACTCGATATGTTTCTCGAATTCTATTTCCCGTCTTCTACGGCACGGGGGTCAGGGGATAAGATACCCTTGAGAACATTGCTTCGGTTTGAATACTGTATAACTTCACCGCATTGCATTGTTTCCCCCAATGCGGCGGCATACTTTGCTTCCGGAGCTACAAAGCCGCTATCTTACCTCGATTTGAGGATGGCGGGAATCGCAACCGCGTCGACGGCTCCGGGGTAAAAGGTATTTCCCTGCTCTGCGCAGACCTTTGCACTAGGGACACATCCCGGGTCATTTCGATGGAAGGCATGATTCTGCCATGATGTACCATTTGTTGTTTGCTTCATACCAACTACAGTTGGAAGGGCCCGGTTGAACTAGAAGGAAAACGAAGGAAAAGACAAACTCGAAGACGAGAACGGGCTAGCCTTCGACGATGAAGGATGTTTTATCTTCGTCGTCGGTTTTCTCTACGATCTCTTTTTATTTTCTTTTCTTATTGCTTCCTTCACTCGCACGACTTTTCCGTATCTATTCATGTTTCTGTTAGCATATATATAAATGGATTAATCCGCGAACATCCTTCACGGGAGATTGAAAATGAACTGCCTCTGCCCAAATGTCATCTTTCTTTCCACCAACTCCCCGCAAGCATACCCATGGCACCACCAGATGAAGAAAAGGATTACACCATAGACCAAGTTATCGCCCATCTCCCACGCCCAGTATCCCATCCACATACCACCCCCTACCCACCCTCCTACCTCCGGGCCATAGCCAACAAATTCACCCCCAAAAAGCTCTCCCGCAGCCTTCAAAATGGCCCCCCAATCTTCCTCATCGGGCCCGCCATGATCCCCAACGTGCTAAAGTACATCATCTCCGCCCGCCCCACACTCGACGTAGCCCAAGACATGACCGCAGCAACCCTACACGCCCACACCCTCTACTGTGTGCGGCCCCTCTCAAACACCGCAGCAGCAGCAGTCCTAGATACGCCGTACATCGTACCCCTGCAGCACTCCTGCGCTGGAACCCTCCCCCGCCCCCCAACCACCGTCACCGGCCTGGCGGTCTTCAACCTAACCGACCTCCAACGCGCCTATCTGCGCCAATTCGAGTCGGCACCATTTAAACGGCTGATGCCCGTGTGCATTACCATCTGTCTCTCGACTGGAAAGTGCGTGACTATCGATGCCGGCGCCTTTGTTGAGGTCATCAGAACAACGGGGGAGACGGGGACGTATGCACCAGCAACAACTGCTGCTACTGCTGCTGCGCCTTTTAATTGGCTCCTGACTAGGGCTATGCAGCAATACCGTCGCGAGGCATGGGATGTTGCGCCCTTCCTTGCGTCTGCGCTGTATAAGCAGGTAAGTAGGGCGTTTGAGGTGTGGGATGCAGAGAATGGGGCCGGGGTTAGGGCTGGGGTGGGGGTTGAGGAAGGGGAAGAGAAGAGAGAAGATGAGTATGGATATGATGACTCTGAGTTTGACTTCGACTTTGACTACTTGTATGAGTATGATGAGGACGAGGAGGGAGGAGGAGGAGGAGGAGGAAAGGTACTTATCGTTTCTGACGAAGAGGAAGAAGTGGATAGTGAGTGGGAGCGGGATGAGGTGGAGGAGGTGGATGGGGATGAGATTGAGATTGAGGGCGGCATTGAAGGGGAGGGGAGCGGATGGGGGAATGCGACTGGGGTTGGGGTTGCTGTTGGTGGTCGGCGCATGGGTATGGGAATCGGTGTGGGTAGGCTTCGAGCGGAGGTGACGATGTGGGAGAAGTGGATGATGGGGTTTCGGAGGTGTTTTGGGGATTTGTGAGAATGGGAGGTGCACTGATTTGTTAATTTTAGGGTGGTTGGTGCCGCCGTTGAGGTTTTTGGCAGTGTGTGTCTGTGTGTGTGTGTGCATTCTTATCTAAGAATATCTAGGAAGTTTTGGCATTGAACATTCGTGTATGATCGATCACATTCTCTATATCAAAAATAGGTAACCTTCTTTCGACAAGAGAAAAGGAAAAGGAAGTAGTTTCGAAGTTGACGTGATAATATTATTGTCATCCCAGTAACAATTCTATCAGGGGCATGAACAATCCAGGTGTCATCACAGACATGCTATATTTAAATAGATCTTGAAAGCCAAAAAACACACTCTCGCACAATCTCTACCGCAGATAGCTAGCTAGTCATGCAGCGACAAATTAGCCATAGTATATGTAAACTTATCTATTAGCCTACCGTCGTCCGTGTTACCTTAGAATAGGGCTTATCAGTACCGCGAACACCACACACACCCAGCCCAAGCCCACACATACTTCACCGTCTGTCTTTCTAAATGAGATAGATATCCTTGGAATCGTCGGAGAAAACTCAGAAAGCCTACTCCGCCACCACAAGAGCCCTTTCCACCAAAACAAAGTTTTCGTACGGAGAGCTAGTCGAGTCGCGGCGGTATCCTGTTATGCCGCGCATGTGAGTCCGCGCGCGAGGGGGTTTTATACATGTAGCGGCCCCCCTCTCCACCTCCCCCTTTCCCGAGCTCGTTCTTCATTTAATTGAATTTTGGATGGATGGCTGTTGTAAGGGAGAAGTAGCATGATGTTGACGATATCTATCTAGGTGAGGAGCAACAACTTCTGGATATTCATCGTCTGCTCGTGGCTCGCGGGTTGGAGCTCCAGCTTTGTGTGTTAGGGGTGATGGGAAAAGGGAGGTTGAGGAGTTCTTTTTGAAAATTCCGCTTAGGGGGAATAGATAGATAAGACACCTGGAACATGGTGGAGGAAGAATGAAATGAATGCTTATCTGTGCACATTGAAAGCACGAATATCTATCAGTTTCGTATTGGGAATGAGAAAAGTGGACAGCATCCGAATAGAAAATGGGTCGAGGGGAAGAGAAGAGAAGAGAAAAGCGAATGGAGGAGAATTGATGTCTTAGTGAAATTCCCATGCAACCTACAAAAATCAATATAGAATAATCAAGTTAAGCCAATACCAAGTCATAAAACTCCTAACGCTCTGAGAAGATGCATTTGCGCCGACTGAAATGTTATTACACTGAGAAGCCAGACGCGGGAAGTGGAAAATGATCAGTTTCCGTCAGAAAGAAACAAAGGAAAGGAAAGGAGAGGAGAGGCAAGAAGGAGAAAAAAAAAAGACCAGTGACCTACTGTTCCTACCCAAAAAGACAACTCTATTGTTTACCTTGAACCCTTTAAGAGACGTACCATTGAAAATAAATTAAGATAGTCAAATGCGGTTTTCACTAGAAGGCTGGGGAAACCAATATGAAAGCAGAAGATACTTTTGTAACGCCTTGTCATTCCAATTCATGTACATGGGGCGGAGGTGATGGCGGCGTAACCACGATGAAATTCGTATTAGCCGCCTGCCTAGCAGCAGCGTAAGCTTTCGCCCTCGCGGGCTGTAACTCCGCCGAGTCTAGCTCTACGGGATGCTTTGCAGCCAACCCCTGGTCAAACGGATAGCACCCCATTTGAACCGGTGAGACGGGGCTATGTGGACAGCAGGGAAGTGGTGGGGAGGTGGGATAATGCACGGGCCCGCCGCCAACGTATCCCATCGGCGGATTGGAGTCGTTTGCTGTTGTCGGGTGGACAGGGGGGAAGGCGGGGCTGGGATAACGGGCTGGAGGAGTAGTTACGTTGGGCAGACTCATTGAAGACTGTGGCCATACGGGACTGGGACATAGCGGCAGGCACGGGGTAGACATGTGTGAGCCATCGGCCGACGAACAGATTTGGTTCAGATAGAGCGAATGTTGTTGCTGTGGCGAATGGAGAGTCGAGTACAACGTGTCCGAGTTCCCTTTTAGCAGGTCCGCTTTCATAATCAGCCGTTCAACCAGCACCGCATGTGCCTCCTTCAGCGTCTTCTTGACGAAGCTGGCTGCGAAGATATTGCAGCGCATGTCGACGTCTTCTCTGAGAAATAGCCCTTCGCGCGGCACGTTTGTTAGACCCAATTCCACGGGCTCGCGCGGTTCCCCTGGCATGTTGCCGCACACAGCCCATCGATTCCGTATATCTAGGCCCGTAGGCGCATATATGTGTGTTTGCAGGCCGCGTGGTAGGTCGTGGAAGCAGGCTTTGTAGGTGACGTTGCCCCTTATTATGCCGCCGGGGAGGTAGTGGATTTTGTCGGTCAACTCATACCAGATGCAATGGAACTCGTCGGGAGGGGCGTTGGGGGGTGCTTTGCAGCGTCCATGTCTGATCACAAGGGGGTTTAGCTCTATCATCTCGCTGTGGGCATGTAGGGTTTCGATGACGATGTTTCGCGGGATATGGGAAGGGAGAGGTGTGACTGTCGTGAAGACGATCCGCTTGAACATGGCTTTCTTCTTCCGTTGTCTCATTCGATATGATTTTTTCGTTACGAAGGATATGGCGGAACGAGCATCACTTTCTCAGTGGGGGCACACACGCAAAAGCTGTGAAAGTTCGTGTTCAGTTATTAACGGCCGGCCCCTTTGCCCTATATATGATCCAACTGAATGGGCGGGGGAGTGATTTAGAGCCAGGTGCTAGGGAAAAACTGTTGATGTAGTTCTTAACAACCCGGGGCTGGTGAAGCCGGAGGCGAAAAAGAGAGGAAAAAATTTCTGGAAGGCACATTAAGAGGCTCACATTTTGCTCCAGGTAACAAAATCCGCCGCAGCCAGCAAACGGGTTAAGGGAAGGTCGACAAAGTTACCAGAATTCTGGGTCGGCCATAGAGACTCATCCGCAACCTAAACTGTTATTTTATTTACCCTCCGTCCCCCGTCTTTGACCCGAGGAGAGGAACACATAACGGTTGTAGATAATAAGAGACCCTCTTGCCCCCCTTGGTCTGATGCTCGCAGAGCTTCTTCACATGGTTTGCAGACACGGACGGCCTGGTGTTGTGCAGCGGTAGCACTTAGCTAGAGGCGCGAACCTGTCAGCCGGCTCTAAAGACCTCGATATTGTTCCAAGTAGAATTGTATCTCTTTCCACCATGTCGACAGGAGGACAGAGTACGTGCATCGTGAGAAGACGTGTAGACGATAGATGTCGATAGTGATGATGAACAGATGAAGCCCACCGTTGCCCCACCACCAACAATGGCATTGGTCAACGCGGCAATCCCCCGCGCTACGGCAGACAACAACCGCAGAGCCCCACTGCCCACACACGCGCGACTAAATGCGGAGTCTGGGGTTTGATTCCCAACGTGAACCTCTTATCTACTAAAGATTACTATGCAGTACCGACTTTTCAAGAGATAAGCAAACTACAGCGGATCACAACATAATCATTCCTCCTTATCATACCACTTTCGGTATCTACTTGTATTCCACATCATGGGCCCCATTCGCCGAAAGCAGCCCTCGGCGCCGATAGAAAGTCGATGACCAGCCCAAATCCTCCCCGGGCCACAGGGTCAAGAGAAGGAACATAGTTTCGCCGGTGTACCTGGAGGACTGACTCCTGGGAGTGGAATTATACAGAAAGGACCATTTTTGCAACACATTTTTCCTGCGGCCCAGACTGGTCCACCCGTTTGGCTGCAGGCGCTGGATCGTTTGGCACGTGGCTTGGCACCCGTTGGCGCGGCTGGACTCCGAACATCATGACAAGAACAACTGAAAAGAAGTTAGAAACCTTTTGAGAAGATTTTCTGGCCTTGCTCTCTCCGGGCTCCTTCGTTCATTATTCGGGCGGGTTCCTGCGCAGCCTGGCTTTGCAGGCTTGGCACGCATCATAGATGAGGGTGGGAATGGGTTTCGTTGTAAGCATCCCACGGGAGGATTTTTCTTTCTTCTTTTTTTCAATTGGCAGACACAGCCCCCCGTCCTCAAGGTCCTAAGCAATAAAGGGGAAAAAGGCAAACCTCGCACGAATTCTCGCTGGAAAGGCATTATCTTCCTCCCAAAATACTTAATAATAGGCCATTGACGGGGCCAAATCGGACAGTCCGGAAGATTGTAGAAGAAATCAAAGTCTATTGAGATATCAATTATCAAGATGAAGAGCATGGGAGATATAAATTTTAACACAGAAAAAGAGAAGAATAAAAGTCGCCGTGAGCAGCCTTTCAACACCACTTCAACATCAAACTCAAACCACCCCTGCAGTTGCATTCCACATATCATACACCCCCCACGCACACGCAGTCATACTCAGCACCCCAACCATCTTATCCGGAACCCCCACTCCATCCTCAAAGCTCCAATGCACACACAACGGCAACCACGCCAGGCTATTCACAATACTCTTTTTCCACCCCCTCACCTCCATTTCCCTTTCCCTCTTCCTCTCCTCTTCCCCGATCTTTTCCCCATCCCCACCGTCCACTTCCTTCCTCCTATCCCGCGCCAACACATACTCCCGCCACACCCTAACAAATTCCAACAACACATGCCCCAACCACGCCCGCGTACTCCACACATACCACCTCCCAACGGAACCCCACCGCTCCACCGCTCGCCGACTCACCACCCCTTTCCCCGCCAGATGCGCCACGTTCTCCATCACCTGATACGCCACGTTGACAGCTACCTGTGCGTAGGCGATTGTGCGGAGGAGCGGGTCTGCGGGTGGGTTTTTGAGGGTTGCGGACCCCCATGACCAGAGTGAGAGGAGGCCCATGAGGCGGAGGGTTGTGCGGGTTTCGGACATTAGGGCGGAGAGGGCGAGGAGGTGTGGTGTTTGTTGTTGTGATGGTGATGGTGGTGATGGTGG
>LDEV01000422.1:0-40012 GCA_001014755.1 Blastomyces silverae | reverse complement strand
CTCTTCAGCTGTATCAAGATCTCTGAGTAGTATCAAGCAGCATCTCACTCTTCTTATATAAACTCAATTATTATATAACATTATTCAGATATAAAATATAAGATCAGAGACTAGATAAATAGAGAATCTCATTTTTATACAGAGTCAGCAGATCTTCTTTTATATAATAAAAAGATATCACTGCAGAGATTTCTCAGCTACTCTCAGAAAGAGAAATGAGAGATTCTTATCTCTCTGTCTATATAGATAGTAAGCTGACTCTTCTTTTCAAGAGTCAGCAATTCATTCTTAATCAATCAAAGATACTAGTTTTCTCATATAAACTTCTTAGTATATTAAGTATCATAGTTCTTACTCTATCTCACAGTAGTTAACTAGCTCACTGTATCAGTGAGATAGTCAAACTCACTCTCACAGCTTCTCATAGATAATATTCTTCTATGTGATTTTACTGACTAGTTACTGCTGCAGCGTCTACTCTGTTACAACTATCTACTCATGAATAAATATATATATATTAATTCTCTGAATTCTGTGAAGAATACAGTGATCTCATATATAAATTAATATAAGAATTATACAGACTTAAGTAAGCAGTATTACTATAATATAAAGAGTTGTAAAAGATACTATTAGAGTCAGACTTTTATATCAGTTTTTATAATACTGAGTTATTTATTTATAATACTCAGAAAATCTATATAACAGTATATATAAATAATATATATTTTTACAGTCTGAGTATAACAGATCTTAATTAAGTAAGAGCTCAGATTATTATCAATTATAAAATTAAAAATATAAAAAATTTAAATCACTATCTAAGTATAAAAATTAAATAAAATTTAAACTCTCTTATATTATTTCAGTCACTGTTTATTAAAACTCTACTTGAGAAATTTTTAATAAATAATTATCATCTCATCTTCACTTTAATAAAAGAAAATATTAATTTTATAAATAATAATAAAGAACTGATAGTATATATAACAGAATTTATACTATATTTTTATTAATTAGATATTAACTCATTATAATATTTTATAATTAATATATATTTTAATATTAACTTCACTATCAGCTTTCTAAGAAGATTCAGTATTTACTCTATTTTAAAGAATTGAGCAGTATACAAATATACACTATATTATTTACAGAGAATATTTAAAAAAGAGTTAATTTACTATAAAAATGTAGAAATAGAATCTGTGATATTTATTAATATTAATTAAACAGACAGAAATCTGAGTTTTTAATTTATTACAAAATATGTTATTTATATAATAAATAGCTCAGTTATCTAATATAATAGTAAATAGACAGATATATTTAAATTATTCACAGAGATTAAATATATCATATTTTCAGAGACTGTTTATAAGTTTATATATCTCTGAGAACTGCTAGAAGATGCTGAATTTATATTATTTTAATTTAATAATTTTAATGAAAATAACTGATTAATTATCACACTAACTAATAATCTGATATATACAATTTATATAGATAATAAATCAGTGATTGAATTATTAATAAATAAAGTAATTTCTCACTAATCTAAGTATATAAAGATTTAATTTCATCTTCTTTAAAATCTTATCTGAAAGAATAAGATCTCAGTTTAATACATCTCTTCTACTGAGAATATAATTAATAGATTAATTAAACTGTTCAGAATACTTAAATATATATATTAATAACAGATTTTCAAAAAGAATAGTAAGATTATATAGAGAAGAATAAAATGACTGATTTTTCAATATTAAAAGTTTTTTCAGTGATTATATATATAGATATCTAACTATAGATCAATTTTGTATGTAAATTTGTGTACAGTTATATTAATAAGTGAGAGTATCAGATCTATTTATCTTATTCTTATGTAATCTTTCACATTATATAACTTCTGTGTAGTTAGCATACATTCAATCAATTAAGCAATCTATCTTTCACAATTGATAGTTGATTGTATTGAGACTTCTTTTCTTTATTATTTCAGTAAGATGTTTTTGAATAAAACATAAAATCAGCTGGAAATATGGAAAAATACAAGGGAGCGCGGAGTTTGATGTGAATAAAAGAGAATGAGTGAACTATATTTATATATAGATAGGTTCGCGGGCAACCATTGGGAATTCAACTCAACATTGTCAAGAATCAGAAATTAAAACCGAGGTGGATCAAATATATAATTCATGAGGGCCACCACACAGTTACATATATTATATAGTTTTCCTCAAAAACCAGGAATCGAAATGGTTGTACATGTACAGAGAGATCTTGAGATGATACGCCAAGGACCAACATGAACCCAATCAACACCGCGCTACGGTGGACCAAAGAGCCACTTCGAGCTTCCAAGGTCCATCGTCCAACATCGTCCAGCATCTTTCCTCTGCAGAAACACCAGCAAGAGAGCCTTTCGCAAACAACATTCCCACTCTAAAAGCAAACTACAACCAAGCAGAGAAATCCCCATTCGGCTTCGGATCTTCTACATTGTATTTTACGTGCTCTCCAACTTTAAACAGCACCAGCCTCCCCCGCCCTTCTGCCTGCCATGCAGGCCGACAAGATCCCCGACTTTCTCGCAGAGCAGCGGGAAGAAGCTCTCAGCGAATCCCATGAATCCTTTCTAGCCTTCGAAGACTTCTGGGAGCGGAAACTATGGCATCAGCTCACGAATTCGCTGATAGAATTCTTCTGTCTCCCGGAAAGCGCTCCGCAGAGATTAGCCATCTTCAAGAACTTCATCCTCAGTTTTGCAGACAAGATCAACCAGCTGAAGTTTGTCACACTGGGGTTGATGGCATCGACACAATGTGAAGGTTCGTCTACGCATTTTTCTCTTTTTCTTTCCATAAGGGAAGTTGCGGGATATGCGGGAATTCGAAATAACTAATAGTCGCGGGATATAGACGACCGAGAACGCCTCACATTCCTCACATCTCTTGCCGAGAGGGTTAACAAACCCGCATCACAAGATGCATATGTTTACGCTATGGCGGATGTGGCCAGTGTGAAACTGCGACTAAAGGATTTTGAGGGAGCGCGGAAGGATTTGGACGCCTCTGAACGCGTGTTAGATTCTTTTGACTCCGTGGAGACAGTTGTCCATGCCGCATTCTACAAAGTAAATGCGGATTACTACCATGTAAGTCTCGCCACGTAATATATCTACATATGCCTCAAAACTATTTCTAACCTCCCTCATTATATCAGGCCAAACTAGAATTCGCTTCCTACTATAAAAACGCCCTCCTCTACCTTGCATGCGTGGATGTTAAAGACCTGACGCAAGAAGACTGCGCTGCCAGAGCATACGACCTGAGCATAGCCGCCCTCGTCTCCGACTCCATCTACAACTTTGGCGAACTCCTCCTCCACCCCGTCCTCGACTCTCTCAAAAATACACAACACGTCTGGCTCCGCGACCTGCTTTTCGCATTTAACCGCGGCGACCTAGCCGCCTACGACGTCCTCGCAGGGAACATCAGCAAAAACCAGCTCCTGGAGCAACACAAGATTTTCCTATACCAGAAGATCTCGCTGGCCGCGCTGACGGAGACTGTGTTCCGACGACCGCCGCATGACCGCACAATGACATTCAGTGCCATTTCGGAGGAGACTAAAGTGCAGCCCAATGAGATCGAGCACCTTATTATGAAGGCGCTTAGCCTTGGCCTGCTCAAGGGGACCATCGACCAGGTTGCGCAGATCGCACGTATCAGTTGGGTGCAGCCCAAGGTTCTGGACATGGGGCAGATCGAAGGGATGAGGAATCGGCTGCGCGACTGGGATTCTGGGGTCAATCAACTGGGTCATTGGATTGAGGGGGTTGGGAAGGATGTTTGGGCTGCATAGATATCCCATTTTTTTCTCTTTTCCCCTCTTCATGCCATTCTTCCTCTGGTTTTTATTTATTTATTTATTCAGAGATCCTAGTGCTACACGTTCGCCGGGGAATTTTATTTACCTAGCCGCCCCCGTGTAAGATTATAAAAAATCTATCTGATTCATAGCTTAGTTATTGCGAGAGCTATTACTTTACAACTAGAAATAGATGGTATTAATTCTTACGAGAACTCCGAAGAGGACAGATGTGTATGCGTGTAACAAAAGGGACGTATATATGTCTATGCCCGGGAAAATAGGCACCGAGATAGACAGGAAAATTGCGAAATTTAGAAGGATGGGTCTTGCCGTTACTTCAACTAGAACTGACATAACCTCCTATAGAGTAAATAGCATGATATACATTAGATATCAAAAATCAAATAATCAAGGGTCTACTACTTCAGTTTCACATAAAATATGAACAGAACACAGCCACTAATGCCATTCTACTTCAGAAGAGAGACGAAGCAAGTAATAAACACCCACACTGCCAAGCGGGCCACCATATACACCAGACGACCACCTGAGTCCAAACCCCCCATACGTCCCATCCGAAAGCAGCCTCAGTCAGCAACGTCGTAACCGGAATCTGCCAGTAGTGGCATACAGCCAACAGGACCGCGGTGGGGGAAAGTAGATTCATGAAGATGAGACCTGACACTGCTAGGAGGATAGTCGTCACTGACGTTGGCGCTGACGCTGGCTGTGTTTCCCTTTTCCTGGCCTTGTCCGTAGCTGCTGGTTGAGAATCTGCGGTTGCGTTGTTTTGGGTAGGTTGCTTTGGGGGGATATGCGCGATGTAGGATAGGGGCGTGCATAAGAGGCCGATCATCAGGGATAGGGAGAAGTTTAGGGTGGCGAGGGCGGAGAGGAAGAGGCCGAGGAGGAGGAGGGAGAAGGATTTTATGAGTAGGTATTGCTGTGGTGATGGGCGGGAGCAGCGGGCTAGGATTGCGGCGAGAATTATTGGGAGGATGGTATTTATGAAGGCAAGTAGGTAGGCTGCTTGTTCGAAGTACTGTGTGTGTGTAAGAACTGGGTTAGAGCCAAGGCCTTATTTCTCATGGGATAGGTTTTGCGATGCGGAATGAAAAAATTTACCTGATGGGTCATATTGTTAAACGCATACAGCGGGACAACACCTAGGAGGTGCAGTCCAAACACGAGCGCCAGTGGCAATGCCATATGCCGCTCCAGAATGCCATTGGCTTCCTGCTCAGGGGCGACGATATTTTCCCCTTCCTTTGATTTTTCTTTCTTGGAACCATAGTCCTCCATGATTACGCTTGCGCTTGCGGCAGCACGCACCCCACTTTTCATCCATAGAGCAATAGCCGTGATGGTGAAGCTCCCAGCAATCAGCATTGCGCTGGGAAGATACGTCCCAATGCTGACGAATCGGTTCGTCTGCATTAGAATATAGAAAAAAAAGCTCTGATGGAAGTGTTCTAGGAGATTATTCAAGCTGCGAACAAGGCTTTCAACTGTCCTGCCAAGCGCCATTTCGTCCTGCCATCCGTTGCCGATCGTCTGGATGGTAATCGCATCAATGTGATAAGGTATAAAGCTGCTATGGGCGCCAGCGGCGTTACCCAGTCCCTGGTTAACCATTCCTCGAAGCATTGTCCGCAGACGCATTTTGTAGCTATCGTTGTGACGAAACATTTTCTGCAACGTCGCCGGGATGCCCATTTGTCCACTGGATACTGAAACGGCAGTGTTGAATAAATCTAAGTTTGGCAATTGTCCATTGACACCATCGTATACGATATGGATAGATTCGAACCTGTGGTCGAAGGGGTATTCAAATACTAAAGCGCCCTGTAACGCGCCACTTTTTAGAGGCAGGGGTTGAACGGATGGCGGGTGCATATCATGATAGGCGTCGACCCATGCCTGTGTACCGGATTTGCTGTCTGGCGTAATTAGGAATATGATATCTTTGGACCATAGGGACCATCCTGTTTCCAACATGGTATTAGTATTTTCTTTTTATTTATTCCGTTATTAGCTTTTATTTCAGAGAGACGAACGCTTGAAATATCTAGCCAGAGTCAAGGCCAAAGTGACACCATTGAGGTTTGGTTCGCCGTCGATGGTTTTCCAAGAGGCCACCAAAACAATAGCTTCTGTCCCGTCCCCCCGTGGAGCATGAATGACACCGTAAACATTCTGTCCAGAATGTGTGTTTCCGGCTGACCGATACTCGTAATCCTGAGTTGCAACTTTCAAGCCAGATTCTCTGAATATCGACTGGATTTTTTCAGATATTCTGTGTCAATAGCAGCACGAGGCAAAGGGGTTAGCCGTCTGTCTCTCCCTGGAATAACGGGGCAAAATAAGGACCAAAATCAAAGGAATATCCCAGTTAGATACTTTGTACTATTCAACGTATTCCATATCCTCCAAGCCCGCAAGAGCAGTCTCAGGACCCTGCTAAACGAAATGAAACTAAAGTCACGTACACTTCATATTCCGCATCCTTCACAAGATCAATTTCCCGTCTATATCCGCGAAAGACATTCTGTTCACTCCCCGCGAAGTACGTGTGTACCTGGCCTGGTAAAAGCGCGTTTTCGGAGATGTATGTTTGGCGGGAGTACTCGTTAAGCGGGAGAAGGAGGAGCCAGACAACCCCGACAACGACGAGAATGGCGGATAGGTATGGGGGGAATTTATACAACAGGCGTGGATCGCGGCGCAGCCTGAGGACCAAATTGGCTGTTTTATGGTATCCAGTACGTTAGGAACAGCGTGTCCAGGCAAACATGAGAGACTTGTACTTTGTCTGGGAGGGGGGTGAGGAACCGGGAGACATTTATTTCTTACATATTAAAGCCATTGAAGGAGAGACCTCCGGGAATTATATCCTAGCGAGGCCATAAGCTAATTGTGTAGGTTGGATGGCTATGCGCGTGGTGGATTGATCTCCGAAGTTGCGGAGTTGGAGATAGCTGGATTACGGTACACCATAGTGACCGCTTACGTTATTATTTAACACCAAACCTCCTGATTTTCTATCTCTATTCAACATTCATTATTATATATGCTAGTCTCCTAGAATAAAACCAGTAGACGCTAAAAATAAAATATATACAATGAGAAAGTAATCCATGCATATCAATTTCGCTAAATATTTCTCATGGGCCTAGTCGTTGGGTAGAGCCCAGTGGAAGGCTTATTGCCCCAGCTTCTTCGTTCGACCCATAGCCCCTGGTGGGCAAGATTCCGTACCTTCCATACGTTTTCTGATCAACGGAGACATAGTGAGGCAATATCGCGAGAAGGTTTAGTTTCCCTTCGATCCAGCGAAGGATTTTCTCGGGCGGAACGAGGAATTTCAGGTATCCTAGCCCAACTTCATTTTTCATACCTGTCAGCTTGCATGATCGCCAGACAGCAGGGATTGTAGGAAGGCGGGCAGGCAAGAAACAGAACTTACAAATGTAGCCAACAGCGAGGCCGGATAAGTGGCCCAAGAGGCTGGTATTAGGGATCAGCGCAAACACCAAAATTACTAAGAGCAATGGCGTCGTCCACGTTGGGATTCTGTATGTTCCAATACTGTCCAGGAGATGTCAGTAGCTAGCAGACAACCAAATGGTCAAGGCAAAGGAGAGAGGAATGGGGAAACTAACACAAAGTGCGGGTTTGTTTGGAATGTTTTTATTGCTTCAATTCCCAGAAGCAAAAATATCCAGACACTACAGGGATGCAAAGTTAGTTGTGCTTCGTTAACATAGCATCTGTATACGAGGGCTTACCTAGAGCCTAACACGGCAGTATTGCCCCTTAAAATGACTTTTTCGAAGAGCAAGTATAGGCCTGCTGGCAAGGTTGAAAGTGCTAGAATATTGATAGCGGTTAGTCTCATTCGAAAGGAAACCCGTGCAAGGATGTGTGCAATAAAAGATACATACGTCCAACAAATAATGCCACAGATGTAAGGGTGCCGTGTTCCGCCTCAAACCTCTCCAAGAGCGGTGTAAGGGCTATGATATTCCAGAACGTGTGGAACAACCCATTATGAATAATCGGATATGTGTTAAGTCGGTACACTTAATTAGAATAGAACATAGCGTTAGTAAATATAGTCGGAAACCCAGATGCAAAAAAATCCCCCGAGTTCCCCAGATGAGGATTTTCCCGTATCAGCCGCAATAAAGAATATTCCAAACACGTGTATACGCACTTGATGCTAATCCTATCTCGCTAGGTATCAAGGCACCCCATTGTACCACATCCCATAACGACTGAATTCCCAAGACCCAAAATACCGCAATGAGTAAGAGGACAACGCGTGTGAACAGTGGTAAACGAAGTATATATGAACGTAATCGTCCCGGGCTAAATGGGAAGGGTGGGAACGGGCTCGCCATTCTATATCGTGATGTATCGGAACGGTCTCTAAAATTTATAGTCGTCAACCTGCTGGAGGGAAGCTAGGATGTATTGATCTCTCTCAATTGAATTAGGCCCAAAAGAATTCGCGCTCGGTATTCTGCGAAGGATTTGCTCGAAGCAATAGAACGAGATATAGATAAATAAATAGGCTCGATTTGGGGTTCTTTTTGGCGCACGATTGCAAGAAGGGCTTGTAATAGCGAGAAGGGCCTGGGCACAGGCTTGAAAAGGCGACGATATATATCTCCTTTCTTCAGTGCCAATCAGGAAATATTCGGATGGAATTGCGCAGCGAATGTGTTCGCCGGTTTATGATGCGCCGCAAATGTAGTCTCGTCGCTCATGGGGTAGCGAGCTGCGCAAGTTTATCGGCGGAAGGACAGCTCACAAAAGGTAAAGAACGAGGCAAGAGGACGTTTTGAGCAAAGAGTCTGTCCTGTAGTCCTGGTCTCCTTTAGTTAAAACGTGCATAGGACAAAGAAAGGCAAAGCTCACGAGGGATTAATATTTGGTTGGAGACCAGGCATTGGGGGGTGTAGAAGAAAACGTCGTATGTAAGTTGATCGAACCTGAAAATTGAAGCCTTGGAGGGAGTTCCGCGGGCTGGAGCGGACGCTAAGCCTAAACAGGCAAGCCACTGGGGCCGAAAGAATCAATCAACACTCGGGGCGGTTTTCTGCCTCGACAACATCGGCACCGCATCTGTTAAGATACCAATACCAATGACTCCGACCAGTGCCATTCCTGTCGTCTCTAATCCACGCGACAGCGATGAACTTTACAGTGGGAGGTCTCAGCAAGTAAATGCAGATTTAGCGCATGTGGCGAGCAAGAAACACCGTGTCCCTTTTCCACTTGCTTCCCAGGATTGGAGAACGACTGAAGGTATGATGGCGGGGGAGGACTGCGGTATCATCATCCGATATCCCTCCCCTTTGGAATTCTCAATCTGCGCGATTTTGGTTCACAATTCCTGGACCATTCCGCCTCGATCGTGCGTCATAAGGCCCTCTGGTCGGTTGTGCTTCAAGATTGTTTTACCTTGACTTGCAAGCTGCTGGTGAGTGACCTTGACTTGTTCCGAATACGAAATGGTGAAGGCCGCAAGGCTCGGAATAGAATAGAGAGGGCCTTTGTTGAGAAAAGTGCCGTCGTCAGCAATGTCATGTTCATTGATTTTATGTTTCAAGATTCCCTATGCACCACCAGACCTGGCTGGGTTATTTATCCGTTTCCGCGAGAAACGAATCCTCTTGCTATTAATTATCTCGGCATTCTTGATCACCAGCAAGGATCCGGCTTTTGATTGTAAAATTATGCCCCTTTCTGTTCAATATCATTCTATTTTTATGTCAGGCCTCCTCTGCAGTACCGTTGCAAGGGAATACGCACGAAGAAGCGTATTCACCGGATCTTTATGCGATTGGACAGCTTCTATTCTTTTAAAATGATATACGGTGGATGCAACTAGTTCAGGCAACTAGATTCGGATTGCCGAAGTCATTTGCGGCTTATCAACTTACGTAGACACATCCTGACCCCAGCCCGGACATAACTATAGAGAACACGCTTCGGATTGCCGAAGCCATTTGCAGCTCATCGACTTACGTACCTAGGTAGGCACATCCTGATCCTAGCCCGGACATAACTATCGAGAACTAGCTAGGATGTTAAGGAAAATCAATTGCAAAAATATACAAAAAAAGAGGCGTACTCATGAATCTATATTTTGCTCTTGCAAAAATACCATCACACCAGCCTGGGAAGAATTAAAACACATTCCCCGTTGACTTCGGTTGTGTTGGGTTGTTTTCACGTTGGTGCCAAGTCGTGCTTCACCGAGAGTGGTACAGTATATTCTGAAATATTATTGAAATAGAGCGGATTGTTGTTTATTCCATCTGAACATATTGATACCATAGAAAACGGGGAGTGGTTGGCAATAGCTTCGGACAACTAGTTACCCTACGAGATGTTTTTCGGCTCCTCGTTTGATGCAAATGAAATATGTATGTGTGGTCAATCTTTCCATCTTTAGTTCTCCGCGTCAATATGATGGCCGACACACTGGGGAAAGGAGCTACATAGCTCAATGCCATACATAGCTCAAAGCCAGAAGAAGAATCGAAAGGGTGATTGGGAGATACGCGAGGCGCGAGGGAAAAAAGGAAAAAAAAGGAAAGGCAAAGATATCAAAGAAACTTATCAACTGGGGGTTCTCCAGTATGTAGACAACATAGACTATCAGGGGTATATCGTTGTATTTAAGGGGGGGGAAGGGGTATATATACGGTTTGCAGGTGAGTTATAGAGCATAATAACGGGGAAGATTAATGATAATCAATCATAAACGTCACGGGAACGGGCAATTGATTGTAGCCGTCCTCGGATCGGATAACGTAGAGATTAAGGAGAAGAAAGGGAGAAAGATCGAGAGGAGGGGGAAAAAAAAGAAGATGGAGAAAGCGAAAATCAGTTTGGTATCAAAAGAGAAAAAGGAAAGAGAAGAAAGGAAATACATCACACAGATAAACTGACATACAGATGCTGCACACTCTTGCAGTCTTCACTTCTTTAATCACGAAATTTGGGGGGGAAGATAGTCGGGGGAGGGGGAAATGTGGGGGGAATTTATCTTTGTTCTTCATATTTCCAGTTTTAAATTTTTTTCGTTCTGTCCTTCATCTCTTCCATATGGGCGCTAACATTTCAAAACATAAATGGCTGATAAAAAAAAAGAAGAAAAAGAAAAAGAAACATAAACCAAAAAGGGGCATAATGTAAAGAGGGAGAGCGACTCTCTCCCATTCAAACATCAAACATATGAGGGTATTATTAACAGGGAGACCCTGCGACTTTTCTGAGGGACAAAAATTGTCTTGTCAGATCGCTAAAAATCCACGATGGCAAAGGGAGATACCGCCGTCGCCATATGCACGCAGAGTAAAAACGCGGGAGCAGGTAATGAAATTGGGAGAAAAGGAAGTTGCTTTTCTTTTCTTCTCTTTTCCTCTTTTTCGTCTTCCTTCCTTTCTCCTGCTCCGTTAAGCAGGGAACCGGTACGTGTCAGCTGGAGGTGGGACGGCGAGTGCTGTTTTCTTAGTAGCCCATGCCTTGAGTGAGATACACATGATTTCCCACGCCATCACGAAAGCTGTGAATCCCATGGCAACTGTGAATATGAACATGGCATGAAGGTCGTAATGCTCCATTGCCTCAACAACGTTCCTTGTCTGATCAAAGGGAAGTTTCGTTAGCAAAAGATAAATTAAGAATTGGCATGGGGTTTTTTAAAGAATACAGCTGAACAGGCAGGGCAGATATGTTTTCATATCAACAACACTTACACTCAGCATGAAAATGAGACCTCCGGAAAGGAGGCAGAAGGAAGCAATAAGTTCCGAAGGTGGTCGATAGGGCAGCAGTGAAGTGGGTGGTTTAAGGCAGAGAATAATGTATGTCACACCTCGAGCAAGAGAAAATCCAACCAGGAGCATTCCCCACTGAGAGTGCACCATGGTGGACACCATACTCGACTGATGGTGCGAGCTCATCATCAAGCCAAGGAGCAGGATGATCAGTGCAGGGATAGGGTTGAGGGGCACCCGTTGGGTTGTTGGCACTTCGACAGATTCTGACGGCAAGCCTTCTGCAGGGGCAGTGGGGGGATAAATAGCAGCATTCATCCAGTCTCGAACTCGTTTCGATTCAACCAGCATACCACACTGTTGTTTATATAGTTAGTTAACTCTTCAACCGTTTAAGAAGCCAAAAAAAATTAACGTACCAAACCGCCGCCAAAGAACATGACAGAGATCGACACATGTTCCAAATCCTGCGCAGTCCATGCTTTGCCCCATGCTGCCAGATGTTCGAGAAAGACGTTGCTTGCGCCGTATAAGAAAATAACGAAGGATTCTGTAAATTCCCCTGAAGGGATGCGGGCCCGCCATGTCCCCACCATTGCACGTGACGGCTTGATGTTCCAAGCCCAGCCAAAATCTGCAAAGCATCCCATCCATCGACCAAGGGTGAGCAACCCATACCAGAAGAAGATCCCTCCCTTGATGAAATGCGCAAGGCCGTTGAAGATGTCATTACCCCGCTGCATGGTATTATTAGCACGACATTCATTTCATTGCAAGATACGGAAGCAAGAAGCGGTCGAAAAGGAACGACCCAGGCAGTAAGGGGGAACAACAAATCCACTTACGAAGATACCACCATAAACCACAGCCCCAGTTGCTATCGCGATGAAACCAAGAATCATAATGGTTCTCTCGATGATGACATAGAAAACATTCATGATGTTAAGCGCGCGCCTAGAAAGTAGTCCAGGAATCCGCCTCGAGAGGAATTTCTCGACAAAACCACTCCAGAAGAACCGGTTGGCCCCCGGCACCACGAGCATTTCGCCATCACTAATTTCATCCTCAGGTTTCTCATCAAACCCATCACAATCGCCTGGTCGAGACATTCGTCGCCCACGTTCTGGAGAGCAGCTGCGGCTCCGCAGGGAGGAGGAATTTCGTTCAGTGCCCTGACCGCTGTCGCCCGACCAGCGGTACTGATGGTAAGGACCGGCGGGGTAAGTCTCGTTCTGCGCATCATCCGCAGTTGGCACGGGGAGGAAAGCAACTCGTTCGTAGGACGGGCCAGTGTGCGTGTCGGCGTCCTGACGACCGCCGGAATACGCAAACAAAAGGCCCATGGCAACCTCCGCGATCATCACCCAGGTCGCGACCCAGCCAATCTTGTGATGTACGTTGTTCTCGTATAGATTAGGTACTTGACTGTTATACACCGCTGCTAGCAGTAACCCGAAGGCGTTTACGATGAGGAAAACGAATTGCGCAGGTAAGGCAAGTCGCGATCGGGCGACGCTTAACATGACACCTACAGAAGAGAAAAAAAGAGCCAAGCGTACGGCGCAACAATGGTTAGCAAAATCTATAATCTTCCTTGTTTTTCGTTGGTTGTGTTTTGACAATCTGCATTTGTTCTGTTCTTCCATTTTTCAATATTTTCTTTTTCTCTTTCTCTTCTGTCTTTCGCAAAATAGGTGTGAATGCATTTGAGTATAGCTTATTATATGCGTACCAATTGGCAGAATGAAGAACCACGCGATAACCATCAGGACGATATGGGCTATTATGGAGCCCGCATGTTTCTGATACGCGAAGTAGCTCATGGGGCTAGAGCTGTTGGCTGTTGGCGACGATGACGGCATGCTATTACTATGTCCGTTCGAGCTGTCCGTTCCACCACCGCCACCACCGCCATGGCCCATGCCCATATCCGTATCGCCATGCGCGGCATCGTCGCCATGTGCGAGAACGGTGACTGCTAGAAACAAGAGTAGCCAGAGAGCTCCTCCCTTGGGAGCTGCGAAGGGCGCTGTCCGCAGCATGGCCGCCCACCGGATGCGGAAGAAAGGCGTATCCTGTTATCGACCACAGTAGATAAGAAGTATGCAACCGGATCTTGTGTGCGATGATAGTATATATGGCTTTTGGGTTTGGGAGGACGCAACGTGGGAAACCTGCAGAAAGACACCCGGGAAGTCCGGCGCGGGGGGGGTTGGATAATTGGGGGAGCTGGGTTTGGTAGGTGAAAAAATAAGGGCCCTGTGATTCAGCTTTCGGGTAGTTATAGCTGATCTCAGACACGAGGCACAGGTGTTATTAAGTTAGGCAGAAGGGGAAAACATGCGTTTCTCAAAAAAAAAAAGGCTTTTAGATTATATAGCTAGGTGAAGGGCGGAAGAGGGAAGATTAATAAGAAGAGCGGGAAGTAGTTAGAAAAAAATAAAAAGAAAAGAAAAGAAAAGAAATGTTTGCTCTGAAATATTTCGGACTCGTAAGCTGTTTTCCTTTCCCTCCCGTCTCTCGCTCTTCATCTGATCGGTCAGAAGGTCTGTCTCTCTTCCGTTCTCTCACAAATCTATGCAGAAGCGCCGGCCGGGGTGGATTAATAATAATTATTCACCGATGATGCCATGCACCAATTAGTGTTTTGCGACTCGCGGTTCCGGCAAACAGCTCGCTGGGTTCTTTTTTGCAATTTGGGCGGTCCAGGCTTCTTGCGGTGACCAACAAAAAGCTTACTTCCCTCAGTGGTGGAAAAGGAGGGTGAGTGAGATAGATATGTACTGTACTTACATACTTCCTGCGTTGTGAGGGAGAGGGAGAAGAGACGGTGCGCAAACTTGTGTGTTATGGAAATGTACAGCTCTCAAACAGGGTCATAAATAAATGCGAATATAATTCTGCAGCATCTCTACTTGCTTGCCATGCTGTGATGCTGCGTTGGTTCTGCACATGATACCGTGCGTTGTGCATAAGTAGTACAGGAAGTATGTACAGTACAGATCTGTATAACTTATGTATGTATGTATGTACAGTAATCCGTGCATTATCCCGAGCTCCAAATAATGTGGAGCACAACAAATCAATGGCTTTGACATGTCATCTCATCCTCTTCTTTTGACCTCATGGCGGACCCCCTTCGGCCTTCGGGTACTGTATCTTTGGGACTGCAAATCATAACAAAAATAAAAATGACTCTCCTGCGTTACGTGCGGAATCTGAATCCCCCTCCCTCCTCATGACAGATCTGCAGCACATAACGATGCCTCTCGGACATAAATCGTGAGACCTGAAGAGCGCAGCATGGGCCTGGGCACCTCGTCACCGTATCAGCTTGTCTATCAGATGGGCATATAGCAAAGGGAACCCCTGCTTTTTCTTCCCTTTTCTTTTCTTTTCTTTTTTAATAATAACTGGGGCCTTATTCCCCTCCCCGTTTTTTTCTTTTCTTTTTACCTTCCTCCCGATGCCGAAAGGTCTCCACTGTGGATTTTTTTCTCTCTTCTTTCCTTTAGGGCTGGCTATGATGGCATGGGACAAATATTATTACAGGACTAGTGCACTAGCTGCAGTTAAAGGGATCTTCGTCGTCCTTTCAAGGGTTGTGAATGAAAATTATATAGTTCCCCAAGCGAGAAATCGATACGGCCATGTAAACCATAAAAAAATTAAAAAAATATAAATAAACAAATAAACAAATAAACAAATAAACAAATAAACAGAAATATATAAACAGCTGCATATGAACACATTTTACATATGAAATTACAAAAAAGGCCAGCCACAGTATTCCACGCGCCCTGAAGTCTGAAGAAGCGACATCAGCGATGAATCATATCCGCGTACCCCGTATTCGCACGGTCTAGTGCCTCTTGCCCCCAAATCGCCCTCTCACTATGATCTATCAGCGCCGACTCCTGAGCGAGAGAGCGATCCGGCACTTCCGCCCAGCAATCATAGTCGCAGCAGGGATTGCATGGACGGGACGGGTACTCCGTATATAGGCTGTACTAAAGGGTGAAAAAGCCGCTAACGGACGGGCCAATCGCAGCCGTTTCATATGAGAGCAATCATCTGACGTTTCAAAACACAGAACAGCAGTTTGTGCTGGTGCTGTATGTACTCCGTACTCCGTACTCCGTATTCCGTATATAAGAAGGTTACCTAGGTAGTTATTTTGATCATCTCAAACATAGACTTGGGCGATTTATTCGAAGAGTAATTCAACGGCTTTTGGTTAACCCCTTTTTTTTGGCTTGTCATTTAATCTTTTTGGTAAATTCTTCGTTTATCTGTGGTAACTTGTTCGGATATAAGTTGCTTTCATTCATAGTTGCGAGATCGTGACATTTCATACAGATTAGAGAACCCGAATTTGAGATGGCAACTGTGCCAAGCTATTTTGGGGAGCTTTATCCCGACCTCGCCTGCACCGCTGCCTTGTCATGAAGCAGCATAAGCAGATTGTTCGTTTGTTCGAGGTGTGATGCTTTACCTGGACAGGAGCTGGAGCAATGTCCCCATATTCGTTCATATCATTGTTGAAGGTACATGTACTCGGGAAAGAACCGTTGCTTGCTCAGGGGTTGAAATTATAGCCCCGCTTACATTTGCAGTGGATCATAATCAGGGGAACATTTACTCCTTACCTCCGCCGCTATGAAAACGATTCGAGTTTCTTTCCTGCTACTGTATCTCTATACGAGATACGCTTGAATGCTAAACCAGGTTTGTCTGTTTGTCTGTTTGTCTGTTTGTCTGTTGCCTAGTGCGCATGGAAAAAATTGATTGAATATTGCTTACATGTGCCGGTTTCTCAGATCTTGTATTCAGCACATTATACCATGCCATCTCCGAGAGGTGGTGGTGGGCCCAGCATGATGTCCCCTACCCCTTTGTGATCAGCAGGAATGTCGCGTGTATTCTTCATGGGTCGTCGATTTGGACAATGACCTGGTGACTATGCGGAAAAGGGAGAGAAACCACTATCAGCTTTCCACTGTCACGAGTTGCTTCAGCGGGAAACTACCTCAGATGACATGTACCCAACAAACCCCCCTTCGCCTCACCACAACTCACTACCGGCCGTGAGATGAAAAATCCAACGTCGGAGCGAGCCCGAAGGCACCGTAATAACATCTCATCAATCCAGCTTTCACTGTACGGCTCTTGCATGACTTCATGTACCAGTGGAGACATGTCTTTCCGCGCTCCATATAATGACATGACGTTTCGAAAACTTTGCTGCCGCCATTATCCGTATCGTTACTCTCAATTTTTGAGGTGAAGGAGATTTCCCATGGCCGTGCTGGGACAGGCAGAGGGGTGTGGCTCGCAGATCTGCCACTGTGGAAACCATTTCCTGATAATGTGTCTTCCGTTTTGATCAGGTATTCAGTGGTCCTTTGTCGGTATGCTGCATATGCAATGGAAGTAATTTCGAGACGACCGGACCAAGCGACGACAGCTCCTATGACGGTGGTGGACAGAGGATTTGTTTGCCGATAGATACCTGCGAGAGCATACCATATCTCGTGCTTGCAGTGCGCGAGGTTTATCTTTGCAAAAGAAACGTGCACACATGTGGTAGTCACCCTAGCATGCACACAAAGCCAAGCCAGAGCGCCTTTTCAATGGCAGAGATATAGCCCCTCAGGACACGCAATTGTCTTACCTGTTCATGATAGCGCCGCCACCACCTGTTGACCAGCAATGCTCGTTGTCGCCGTCGCCGTTGCATGCACTACCCCTTGAACTTCAGGAGCTGATTCTCAGCCAACACATCTGTTGGCCACGTTGAGTCTGCACGGATAGGTTGTGCCATATCTTTAGGCACGCCGTTCCGGTCGGTGGAAAGGCGATTGGGGGCCGGCCTATGGAACGACGAGAGGAGGTCTTAACTATAAGAGTCTCTGACATGCTCATAGAGTCACAGATTCTGTTTGATGAATATCTCAAAGTGGCTTGGTGGTCTATAAATAAATAGTAGAAGTAGCGGGGGATTTGATATATACATATATGGCTTTGCTGGCATGGTGGGTTGGCAGGCTGAGAAGTGTAGGCTCATAGACTCACTCTGTAACTATGATGATACCTCTGCAGAGATGGGGTTTCAATTGTGCTGCATTGTATATGCTTGAGGGAGAGGATTGATCTGCGCAGTAATGCGTAGTTATCGTACGAAGATGTCGAATAAAAGACCTCCTTCCTTGAGCATAGCTAGAAATCCCTATAGAGAAATATGAACAGGGGCGCCCGACGGACAAATAGGAATTAATATTATTCAACCCAGGATTGAAATGGTGCAGCTGAGGCTGGAAAAAGTGCTTACCTTTTATCTTTTTTTATATATAGTTCCAGGGGTGCGTTTGTTCTCAGAAGCAAGACAAGAGTGTGCTACCTTCTCGCGTTCTTATTTTTCGGAGAGATATACAGAGTAGTTAAGTTAAACAACTGATGCGCATGATCGGCTCTCAAAAAAATCAAAGGGCGATGGAAGAGTTGAAGTAAATTAATAATAATACACTGCATAATTGCACCCAGCAGTACGTGAAATGTTATGCACATTATTATTCCTTAGTATTGTTACCGGATGAGCCTGGGTCCCTTATCATCGCCATCGCCATCCACGGCTCACAGGGTGTATGTCATTCCGAGGTTCAACTGACTGACTGGGTCTGAGTGGAGGCTTCTCACTTTGGGCTTGGGAATATCGGCACAGAGAGCCATGAACAATAATAGACAATAATATATTACGAGTCATGGGCAAGCAAAGCAAAGCTGCAAATGGAGGCGGCCTGGTGATAATCGGAATTACCGGCGTTTAGTTGAGACCGACTCACCGTTTGATAACGAGGAATCTACATAGCACATAAGTTATTTAGTGGTTCAAATCATTGTTCCAGCGCTGTTTTGCGATCTGTGCGACACATGGCCCAATCAATACAGGGCGCGTGCCAAAATAAAGGGAAATGTATGCATGGGCAACCGGCACAATAATTGATTTCTCATACTGTTTTTCCACCCAGTTTCTTTTTCGGCTGCTGGCCGGACTTCGGTGTTTAAGAAGGCCAGGAAAACGAAAATGCCGTTGTCGAGGAGGCATTATCGCCTGGATTGGTCCAGCCACATCCAAAACGGACCGGACCCGATAAGTTATATAACAGGGTTGGAGAAACGGGAGAGAGTCATCCAGCCTGGATGATCCTGGATTCCTGGTGATCTTGGCTGTGGCCCTGTGGGTGGATTGCAGGTGGGGTTTTTGTTGGCGTTTGTGGAACTAGCGGGCGTGCTTCTTTCAACCACATGTCTTGGAGACGTTTGGCGGATCCGGGTGAGCCGGGGAGGTCAAGATGATGATGATGGCGATGGCGATTTTGATATGGGAGTCAAACAGAGAGAACTGTGCCTGGAATGGTTGTAAAAATGCCTCAGCTGAAAATGTCTCCCAAGATTCAAGAGTCTCTAAATCCCTTCACATGGCTGAAAAGTTCATGAGCTGCAAAGCAATTGAAAATGTTTTGATATGAATGTCAGTTAAAATAACTGTTATATACATATATATATAACCTCTCTTTGAAGCGACAAGGAAGAGAAATGACAAATATCCTACAACAATTGACCTACGTGACCTGAAAAGAACACTGATATCAACAAATGCCACCAAGCAACTACTCCAGCTCTTGGGAGGTGATCGCGGTTCTTCATAGTTCTGAGATGCTCAGCATGAACATTCCCCGCTTGTCGAATCGATACATGCATAGTACCTGTACATGCACATCCAGAAAGCTCAGGCGGGATACATAACTACTTGTAACCCAGGGTATCACAATTCAAACCATGTTAAACAATAGCAATATCCCTTGGCTGGAGGAAAACACTCCAAGTTGCATATCGGCGCAGGGAATAGGCAGTGATCTGCAGCCACAGACAGACATATTCTCCAAGCACCCCGGCCTTAACCATTCCCAACATATTAATCCATGGATATTGCATGAAGTGAAGATTATGCTAATAGCCCTGTGACACCGTTTAAAGAAAGGGTTGTCAACTGATATTTAACTAGGAAGACCAGCAAAGGCTCTGATACCTTTCGTGGGGTTGATCCCAGGCCTCAGATTTGGCATCAAATCCGTCCTCGTCTCATAAACGGTGTACCTTCCTGGGTCGAGGTCGCGAAGCCTACCGGTGTGGCCAGGCAAGAGATCAGTCAGACTAAAGACAGAAATAAATAAACCTCCATGGTTGAAAAAGGTGAAGACGTCGAGCGTTAAAGAACATATCTAATTTAATGACCGGAAGTAGGTTGTTCCCGCCCCGGCGCGTCAATTTTGGGGATGATGCTTCAACATCGACTTCAACAATCAAACCTGGTTGTATCAAATAAGTTTAAGGCACTCACACATGAATAAAAGGCATTTACCACCTATGCCTGCACGGGTTTAATACCATTACTGGCCTTGTCAAATGATTGGATTCAATTGGGACATACCCAAGGCCCCCAGTCTGGGAGCAAGTCCTCTTGAACAAGCCGCTGCTATAGGAAAAGCAGGATTCTCTCTATTATTCCTCCCAGCGTGGCGTGACAAAATCGAAAGATGGCGGAAAAACTTGCCAGGATATCATCCAATCTTTTGAGAATTAAACAATCAAAAAAAGAGATTATTCAGACTCAGATTTGAGTTGAAATTTGAAATTCTTCTCAGTCTCTTATCATTCTCACTTTTCACTATATTCTCCAGTGTATTCTCTGAAACAGGCACTTTGAGATGGCTCAGATAGAGGGAAGTAGAACCTTTGCTATGAGCTGCAGATATCGTCGAGGGCCTTTGAGATCTCAAAATTCGGGAATTATACTTGTTGCGACTGGATTAGTGGCTGCAGTTTTCCCCTTCAACGCCAGGAAATCGACATCGAAACATTGCCTAAAATATCAAAAAATATCCACAATTTCACTAATTTTTTTAAATATCGCTTTATATTCCTTCTATTCTTCAATAATATGTCTGCCCATGCCTACTGGCAATAGCCATCCTCTTTGGCGCTAGTGATACACTCGCCGTTTGCCTGTTGTACTGTACATACATCCTGGATATGCCTTCGCCCGCGTCAGGGATTTGGGCGAGGAAGGGCTGTCTCGTTTCAACTCCGAAACCAGCTGGTACCAGCCTATAGTGTCTGTTAGTCTCATTCATTCTCCAAGCTTGACGGGCATATCTTACCATCACAGCTGTGATAACACCAAGCGTCGCAACCACCACGTACACCACACTTTTCCTCGCCTTCTGCGCCTTTCTCCTTGCTGCCTCTTCCGGGAAATTAACCTCAAAGAAACGCTCAATCTTGCCGCAGGCATTGTTGATATCGAGGTAATGAGGGTCGCCGGGGGTGTTCTTTCGCTGGATCCTCCTCGTATACCGCCTGAACACTTCGCAGGCTTGTTGAAACCCTCCTATCGATTCGAGCATGATTTGGCACGCTGAGCCTCTTGAGAGTTTGACGTTCCGGTCGAAGACTGCTGGGTTTTGGAAGCAGAGCTCGAGAGTCGCAATCGCCATTGTTTGCGGTATGGCGACAAAGTTGAAGGTTGATTGTTCCCTGACACCTGCCATGTAGGACAGGCATTCATCTGCCCTGGTCAGTGCCATGAGCACCATCTCGCTGCTACATTGCAGTGCCTTTTCCCGGTTTTGTGGTAGGAAGAGGTCGCCGAAATTATCTACATACTTGGACCAGACCTCCTCTGGCCAGAAGTATCGCCCCGAGTCGTAATCTTCCCGGATGTCGCGGATAATGTTCGTTTGCTGCAGCAGCTGAGCCATTGACTCCATCAGCTCGGGTTTCTGCGTGAGGAGGGCCGGGTCTACGAAGTCCGCCTGGACGAACAACCGTGTTAACCCTTCGCCGACTAGGCCTGCAACGTAGTGACAGTACAGCTCATAATCCTTGATAGTCTTGACACTCAGACCGTTGGCATTTGCATCTGCCATTCTTGCGTAGTCGGCCATGCCATTGCCCATGCCCTTAGCTATGTCCCGTATGATATCCCTGTATTCGCCCTTGAGCAAATTGAACTCCCTGGCCACGCAGTCAAACTTGACGAGAACCTCCCTGTCCTTCTCATCGGGGCCGCTCCCCTCGAAGGTCCAGCTCTCGTCGTCGATGTGGGTGTGGAAGTTGCGTAGTAAGGGTTCCTTCTCTCCTATGCCAATGGTCATGTCATCTTCAATCGTATCAAGACTGCGGAGAACAAGGTAGAAGACAACTACGGGCAAAAGCAGCTCCGGGTGAAGTTCCTGACAGACAGCCACGAACGAGCGCGACGTCAGCGCCAGGAAGCGCCAGCATTCTTTCAAATTGCGCGACTCCTTGTTCTCGTCGCGCGGGTGGACGGGTTTCCGCAATACCATCCACCGGATGATGGCACGTAGTTCCTGGACGTGGAAGAGGTAATAGGCAACATCTCTGGCGGACGGCATTTTTGGGGGAGTTGGTTCGATTCCCCGATGCTACGTATATATGTGATTTAAATATCTTTTGCGAAAAGAAAGGGCAAGGGGAAAAGAAGGAAGGGCATAAATTCAGGCTTTACATGACATTTTGGATTTTTAACCCTGAAGCAGCTCTCATAAATATGCCCGCCTCCTTTTTTGGTGAAATGTGTAGTAGCATTAGGTTGATTGGGCAGCTAGGTAGGCATATTCTTTCTTTCTCGGAGACTATATATTACGCGAGGGGTCAGTTGAGGTGTAACCTGCTTTCTCGGGATCTTACAAACCGGTCTATTGACAGGGGTACAGCTCATAGCTAACCAGGCATGAAATGAGACTAGGAATCAGCCTAGTTGTTCTCAAAATTCCGCGTTGCGCCGAGCTACTTTTTGCAATAACTAAGTTAATTGACAAGACGATGATTCCCAGTCTTTATAAATTGCTTATGGCGACTAAATACATCCATCTACATCTGTGGTTGAGGATGGGTTGAGAGAAAGTTTGAATATGAGAAGGAAATTTAGTTCTCATGAGGAATAGGAAGTCATAATAATATCGTAACTGAAATATGTGAACAAACAGGATGACGTCGATGGATGAAAGGTATGCTCTCATCGTCTTGCACCAAGGGATTGCAAATTTGCTCAGAAGTATTTGAAATCTCCACTCGAGGCCACTTAAGGTCAGAGAAATGAACACGCCTTGTCGGGGTTCGATTGAAGTATACAGAGTATACTTGCACAACATTGCGAACTAGGTAGCTTACCCAACTCTCCGGCCTTCAGATCCCCTTTAAACCATCCACAATTCCATCCACTTAAAACGGTGCCGCATTGCTATCTCTAATCTCCCTCTCCAGCTCTGAAACGGTTCGAAACCCCATCCTCGACCCATTAGGGTTCAACTGCACAACTACATACTCCGCCCAATACCGAAACACCGGTTCCTTTCCTTTCGTTGAGATCTCTGACAGCGACTGCACGCCCTCAAACTGCCCTTTGACGGATGACACGTGCTCTGACAACTTGAACAAAGGAAGCCCGTATTTGAGATAGGTGGTTGCGTCAATCGGACACGCCGGGGGGGGAAAGCCGACTGTTTTTTCAAATATGGCTGCGTTGAGCATTTGGACGTTGAAAGTTGTCGTGGATGAGCGGTCCCAACTATCTGGGTTATAATCGTCTCTATGTATCGATTGTTTGATCTTCCCACCAGCCGTGATCCCCATATCTGGTGTATCTTCGGGAGTCATCCCGCCACCTCGAAGGTTTAGTATCAAGTGAATAACGGATTTCTGCAAGGTGGTTATTGCGTGTTAGTAGGTTTCTAGCCTCAGAGGGAATGTTTGCCAATTTTTACATCTTTAATCCTATAATCATCCAGATAACGCTCTTAAAATTTCAGAGGTTAGTAAAGGCCGCGCGAAGAGTGGGGGTTCCAAAAGCACAAAAGGTTCATTGAGAACTTACCATCCTCAAGTTGATGTCCATTGAAAATCAGCCTTATATTAGGGCCGGTTATTCCCATTTTGTTTGTAATCATTGATTTAAGATGACTGGTCGATATAAAACGGTTCACGGAGAACACTAGTGTTGCCCCGGTTAGGGTGCGAATAGATATGGTGGCATCATCATCAATGCCCACACTCGTGTCTTTACGTTGAGGTATCGGCTCAACAATTATTTCGCTTCCCTAAACGATGTCAGCCACGTCAAAATGCGCAAGGAAACGCTCAAGGGCTTGGTGGGCTATGCTAATCCTTACGGGGAGAATGCCCCCACGAGCAAGGGAAGGCATGGATTTCGGTACTCCGCGAACTTTCAATCCTGTGGCGCTATCTTCCGCGAGGCCGAATTCCTTTTCGAAAGTTTTTAAAAATTGCGAAACATCGTCTCCCAAATCAACTTTAATGACCTTTGTATTCCCTAAATAGTTGACGGACAGTGGCATTCCCGCTTTTGTGACTTCGAACTGCAGGCCGTCCACCACTTCCTCACCAGTCACCTGTGCTTCAATGGTGTACCCCTGACCGCTGGCAACAGCAACAAACTGCCGGACATTACCAGGGGCAGTTGCGATTCCGTCGAGCCAGAGCTGCTGGGGAGTCACGACATAATCCTGGAGCGACCGGTTTTCTGAACTGAGCTTCTGGCGTCGCAACTTTGTTGCCATGTTCTCTGTCGAAGGTTCTCCAGATATAACGTTGACACCCCCAACGTATATTTTCACGGCGAACTGGTTCTGGCTTTCAAATCTGATCCACATAGCCTCTCTTTCTGTAGTAAGACGTTAGAGTCCCAGAATCTTATATCTAATAGTAGAAGCTAAAAATAGCAGGGAGCAGAGCGGGTAACCATTTGGCGTGGCGCACCATGTATTGGGAGGAATAGTCCTCCCTTTAGGGACATATTCGCAGGAAGCTGCTTCTCAAACTCTTTGACGGAGTAAAGCGGGAATTCGCCAAAGCTTGGTGGGAGGGGAAACACTTTGTCTGTTTCGGGCAGTCGAATCGTTCGATGAAACGATATTCGAAGCCTGCCATCATCCAAGCTTATAACATTCCTGTGGTTGCCATGTCCACTTCGTCCGAGCTCACAATTCATTTTTTTAATGTTCTTTCCGCTTCTGTGATTTTAAAAAGTAAACAGGAACGGGCCGAAATGATCTTGCTTTGCCGCAACCCTAGCACTGGTGGACTTCAACGTAAAGGTTTGATCTCTGAGTGAAGCGAATATATGTGAGATTTTAATGGTAACGTACGTGCCCGTTGTTCAGAGTAGGGATAATTAAGATATTTATTGTAGAAGAGTAGAGGAGAAACGAAAGAAATAAAAGACATTGATGTGGGGTTGGTTCCCAGCTGCAAGCCTTGTGTGAGCCTTACGGCATCCGGCCGTAAAACTGAGCGATATGGTTGATCACTACCAGGAGTTGCGCCGGGATGCTGCGAGCCTTGTGTGAGCCTTATAGCATCCGGTCGTCAAACTGAGCCTGATATGGTTGATCACAATCGGGGGTTATGCCGGGATGTTGCTCGCAAGTAAATCCCAACACGAGCAATGCCCCAGTGCCCCAGTGCCCCATACCAAGTAAATTTTATTTCATCGATCACAGGGACTTTTATGCTGTTGGCTCCAACTGAATCATAAATGTTATTTTTCGCTAGTTTGTGATTTTGCTTAAGAGCTCTCACCCCTTTTCTCGTGTTGATAGGTATTCGGTGTGAAGTCCAAAGCATACCTTGCATCCGAATTCCCAGGTCGAAAACAGCTTACATGGAATAGAATTCCTCGCTCTCCCCAAAAACTGACTTTGGAAGCCAAGTGGGTATCAATGCCTCGCACTTTCAATGGGCGCCTCGTTTTTGATCCTGCAGCTTTTGGTGGCAGAGTAATATAGCTTGACGCAGATAGAGTGAACCAGTTGTCAATCCTCTCATCCGGTCCCTTCTCTCTTAGAGCCGCTTCAACCTCGCTGAGAATATTAGTGTCAGATAATTTTCTTGGCTCCAGTACACGAGGAATCGTAAAATCGCTGGTCGCATCAATCATAGCAAATGCCAGAAGCCTGAAAGGATCCACATATATAAAAGTTCTGTCAGGTGATGCGATGATATCTAGGAGAAATGAATGTCTCGATGTCATGGCGAACAATCCATCTGGCTGGAGTGCATACTTCTCGAATATTATCAAATCATATTTGGCATTAGCGATGCTTTGCTTTCTTCTTTCTAGTGCGAAGGCTGTAAGGTCGGGTTGCTCCTTAAACTCCAGGGTCCAAGAAACGTCTGAAACTTCAATTTCTTGGGATACGCGGCCGTCAGCGCCACTAACTAGTACGACGTAAATGAATTGAGATGAAAGTGAAAGATCCCGCGAGACATAGGCTAGAAACTCGCTGTCCATGTCAAAAATAAGATAGAATTGAGGATAATGGCTTTTATTGTTAACTTTTTCAGGCAAGGTCGACCGATAGAGCTGTCGTCCTGTTCGGATGTCATACGCGATCAGCTCGGGTTTGGAAAACATCGTGACATAATAAACCCGTTGTCTCCCAATGTGTAGCGGTTGCAGCTCGGGCAGCCCATGCAAGGCACGATAATGGTGCCATAGTAGTTTCGTGTGTTCAGGTGAGAAGATCATATCGCTATTACCTTTATTAGTATTGCTACATCACCCAAGAGCGGTGTTTTTAAAGGCTTCAGGGCCAAGACGTACTGATTGGATTTGATTCTCCTCGAGCACCATTCCTCGATCCCGACCCGAACAAATAGGTATCCCTCAGCATTCACATCAATGAAATGCGGCGCGTAAGGGGCGTATCTCCGAGAGGGAGGGAAGACAGGTAACGGAAATTTCCTGAGTGGCTGAATCTGACAACAAAATTTGTCGCCGGGCCTGTTTCGAAGCTGGTGGTAACAGACCCATGAGCCGAAGATCCAAGCGGAATAGTTGCCCCGCGTTTTCAATGCTTTAGCAGCAACGAATTTAACAACAGATGAGGGTTTTCCCTTCCTGAAAGAGCCCTGAATCTGGGCTGATTTGGGTTAGAAACCATCTTTTTATCGGCGGTCTGGGGAAACATGGTATCTTGACGTACTAAATCGAGTGTACCGTTCTATTGGCGAAAGAGTGTCGTTACCCAACGAGTCTTCATCCGTAAAATAGGGAAAGTGACGACGTCTAAGCCCGTCAGAGCTCATGAACCAGAGCGACCACTCTCTTAGGGTGCGGCTGGCCTGACCGCATCGTATAATGTCGATGGGGGACAAATTTCTGAAGATGATGGCCACACAATCGAAGTTAAGTAGTTTAAAAACGTCGTCTACCCCTTCTTTGCCCAACATCGTCAAATTGCCAGAACTAAAGGATGCCCAGGCCTGGGTTGGACGAGGCTCGCGATCCTGATAGGTAATGGAGTATCCCGGTTTCCATTCGGCTCGTGCACTGCCAACGGCTCAGTCGTAAATTGACGCCATGACCAGGAATGGGCAGACACCTAGAATTATAAAAGGAAGCGTAACAGCAGCCACTTCGCTTGTCCGTCTAATTTATGTCTTGCCTTGCAAAGTGCTCGCTTGGCATGGGAAGGTCTTTTTAGACATGTCCATGGTGATGCAATTTGTAGTAAGTGCTAGTAGTCCAACCGCGGTTGCCGTATCGAGCTGGCTATTCATCGAAAACATTGACCTTCACATATGAACGGAGTTCGATCCGCAGCGAAATCCGGCCCAGGATATGACGGGCGGGAAAGGTGACGAACCTGCGGACATTTTAGTGGTCACATGATTCCTTTCAACTCCCCCATGGGCATGACTGGCAGATCAGCAGTAAGGCGAATCATGCAATGGAAATTGTAGAAGTTGCAAGCAGATGGATAGGCTCAAACAAGTGGAAAGATAATTGATCAACGGCAGGGAAGTAATCTTGGGGGCCGCCCCACGAAGAAGACCGAAAGAAAGCAAGGAAAAAAAGGAGACGAACAACCCAGAAACCCCACAGAAACCGGATTGTGAAAGTAATTGGTACAAGTAAATCAGTAAGGCAAGATAAAACTGCTTCGAGAAGCATATATCGTTGGCGTGTTGTACATATATATCCGTAAATGGAGTCCGTCCAATGACCACATTAAGCCCAACATAACAACTAGACCGGGAAGAAAATATATGGAAAATGTTGTGAAGATGAAAGCGAAAAAGGAAAATAATAAGACAGCAAACCTGCCAAATTTGAACACTAGCTAGCCCCAGACAGGGCATGAAGGGTGTAGAAAAGTAGGTACGCGTCGGCGCCCAGCACCTCCGCTTCATTGACCACGGTCACTTGGTCATCGTTGAAAAGGAACCACTGCTCGCCCTGCCGGCAATAAACATAATAGTGCCCTGCGTCAAGCTTGCCCTTGTGGACAACAGCACTGGAGAGGTCGTACATAAAATTCGAATTTCCACCTTTGCTCTTGGAGTGCGGGTGCGTCGTATACGGGAGCATGTTGATAGAGAGTGGAAAGTCGACTTTTCCTTCAACCTTTTCCGAGATGGAAAGCGTATGCTCGAATCGCTGTCGGACATTTTGCGTCAGCAAAACGATTACAGGTATAGTAATGAAACAACCGATACTGGTTAGGAGCATAGCGGAACACTGACCTTCAGCTGCATGCACAATATCACAGGCAGTTTCCTTATCCGAAGTTGCTTCGTAGCTTTCTGTGGGGTGCCTCCGCAGCCGCTACAGTTGTACGCATCTGCCATGAGCTTTTCCGGCGAGGTGAAACTCTGCAAGCAGCCGTCAAGTGTCGGGGTTGTGGTTAATTCGCCGCCACCAAGGGCTCTCTTTTTCTTCTGGACTTGAACGTCCAAACTGAGATCTATCATCTGATCCTCCGTCTGCGTGACATTCCCACACTTATCGCAAGTCACGCTGCTTCGCAGCTTTCCGTAGAAGGCGTTGTGGAAAAAGCAGCGGCATGTTTTATTGTGGTCTTCAACGTGGTCATGCGTGCCCGCGTGTAGCTTGTCTACCAAAAATTGGTAGAACTCATGCGCATCCTGCTGTTGATAACCAGAGAGCATCTATTTGTGACGACGACGATGATGATGATGTGTAAGTTTCCAAATTTAAAAATTCGACAACAAGACATTCCGAACGAAACTTACCGGACTAGATCTCCACGACGCCAATAGTAAATTAAGCGCGCCAAATCCTTCCGTCTTGTCGTCGTTATTAAATTCGGCAAAAGTTTCAGAGACAGCACAACTGATGCAGTTCCGGACTGTACAATCGTACGTATGGTGGTTATTTCCAAGAAAGTATGTGGTCAGAAGGGGATCATGAAGCAATGTTTGCAATATGACATTCATATAGCAAGTTTGGCCTAGGTTAAATAAACCCCTAACGCCTTCCTTTCCACATATTCTCTGGTTCGCATTAGCCGCAACATAGGTTTGGTCGCCATCGTTCTCAGAGTCACCCAGTTTACGTTTTCTAAATCCTGTTTTTAAATACGTTAGGGAGAGTAGTCTTGGAGGGAGTCTTGTCCCAGTGATTTCGGTATATTTTATTTATACAAACCTGAAGGGTCGAAGAGGAAGCTTTCTAACTCCGCATCATAAACATAATCATCACATCCTTGGCAGAATATAGTGCCCGTTCGGGAATCCGTGACTTGAATTTGTAAATTAGAAATTTGCTCTAGAAGATTGAAGAAGGTAGGAAATCAATATAAAACTTACAAAATTTGTGGCCTGAATTCTGGTAATGAGTGTACCGGTCCACCGTTGTGCAGACTGCAGAGCACTCTAGACAGGGGTAAAAGGGCCTCAATGACTTCATGTCCGCAGGCTTGGGAGGCGGTCCTTGATGTACCTGGAGGAGAGCATGATGGAACTGGCTAGCAGTTTTTTCGTCCTTCTCTAGAACCTCCCTGAGGTGTTCTGAAAAACCTATTAGCACTCCTATTTTTTGACCGACCTCTCGCTGGGAGAATTATCGTACCGCATCCAAATTCGGCATCTGACATGGTGACAATTTTTCTGTCCTTCCGGCTAGTACCGTTCCTGACACGCTGATAAAATGGGTATCAACCAGGCCGAGGAGGTCCCCTAGCAATACACTTGATAGGAAGCTCCGGATGGAGTATCAGGATGCTCGGAAAACTTCAACTGAAACTTGGCAATACGTAATTGGCTTTAAATCGACGAGGAGGAGAGTTTCGCGCTGTCTATCAGACCCGGCTTTCCGTAGCAGCTGCCGCGCAATTCTGGGTGAGGACCCGTTGATGTGGCGATGATTGGAGAGCTGAGTCAAAAGTTGAAGATAACCAGTAGTCAGGTCCTTCTCTCTCCTAACAGCTCTTAAGAATGATAAAACCTTAGAACCAAGGAGGGGTGACACGGGGATGTGAGATAGAGTGTGTCGAAGCGGGACTCAAATATTTCAGCGGGTTCCACGACTCGTTCAATAGGAATATTTAGGAGAGCGAAAGCTTTGTCGAGCTCCCCGAGCTATTGATCATGAGAGTTAAAGACGCTCGATGTTTAGATAGTTGCCGATATAGTTACAGGAGTTTGAATAATGAGTCGTCGTCTGATGGGTAACTAAAGTTTGAGCCGACATTCGTATCAAACGTTTGATTCGACAAACCAACAAAATAGTTACTGCCAACGCAAACGCTCAGGTAAGCTAGAACGAATGTCAAAGATCGTTGGGCTTGAACAAATCCCCTCGCTGTGGATTTTTGGGCAAGGGATTCGTCAAATAAATTTTTGAATTAGACACTGTCGGCGGTAAGCTGTCAGGACAATGTACGTATAAGTCTTAGTCGGAAATTTGGGCACAGCCCGCAAGAATTCCGGGCTGGTTGAGGTCTCAATCTCGGCGCATGCGGATAGAGAGGTAACGAAGTAAAAGGAAAATTGCTGAAAGTAAACAACAAGGAAAAAAGCCAGACGAATAGAATATTACAATAGGAAGGATATACAGCAGTTATCTGCTTCGTAGGATGGTTAGGTTTCTGGTGGTTGAAGTTCGGAGATTTTTGGCATTGACGTTTTGCGTTTTTTTGCCGAGCGAAACCACCGACTTTGCTGCGGATAGTTTTTTGGGATGATGACGGTGGCTCAACCGCTGATCAGAGTGATAGTTTCACCCAACTATTAATTTGGAAGCTTATGTTTTAGCTTATGTAGGTAGTATTTCTATTTCTATTAAGTTTTGTGATTTATATATCCATACAATTGGTGTCATATTATTATGAGTTTCCTAAATCCATGCTAAATACATGAACGTCTTAAACTTTGGTAGCTGCAGAGCGCCTAGATCCTAATAATTGCATCTGCCAGCTACTTCTAAAGTCTAGCTAAACCCCACAAACCCACTGCTTAGCGTATATGAAATGGGAGATTCGGAAAATAGGAAACTGGAAACAGTGGCGGCTATTGCACTTCCTGGGAGCTTGTGCACAGCGTGAACCATCGATAGCCTCGATTAGCTATGACTATGAGTGGATTCGCCGTAAATTTCCAAGGAGCTTATCCAACGGGGGAGTAATCCAATCAAGTAGCTCTTAGCTTGAATTAGCATGTCGTGAGCGCGAGGACATGCAGCAGGGAATCATTGGGTTTGGTAATCAACTTTCGATCTCTCCGCTGCCATATCGAGTCAGCCGTGTAGCCTTCCTTTCGCTCAGTCTGCAAGCGCCGCATTGGCTGTGAGCATAGGCAACTGGCACAAAACGGGCGTACGGCTTTTGCACATCCTGGTGGGAGCGTTAGAACAGCTCCCTTGCTTGCACGAAGAGAACAGATTTCCGGTTGGAAGGGAGAAAGTCTCTGGCTGTATGAGAGTTCCCAGACAATGAAATGTCAGGAATCTTTGTTCGCTACCGAATTCCGCGAGCTCGTGGTCTTACAAGCCCGCTGGTTCGACCGCGCGTGGAACCTCGAGTCGAATAGCGGCCTCCGGTTGAACCACGGCTGGATTGGCTAGAGCCGCGGGCTGAAGGGGCGGGTGTTGGGTATTTTGAACTTGTTTTGGCTGATATAGGAGGGTTATCGACAAACGAGGTGTCAGTGCTCCTAAATAGAATATAAGCCAATTGTTGTCGATCACAGACCAGACCACGTGTTCTTACATGAAGGTTGTTTCACCGTCATGTTCTGTTGTTGTCAATGGCTCGTTCGCGGTTATTGAGTCTAGTCATAGAAATGTCAGCGCCCCGTCGAATGGCCACCGTGATCAGTGCTGTCCGGCTCTGGATTACCTTCTGCTTGCTTCGCTCTCTTGAAGGAATCTGGAATGGGCGCCTAAAGCGAAAAACATGTCAATGCGCGTCTCTATAAAGATCCTAACATAGGAAATTGAAAATGAGTACGAAAAAGAGGCAACAAATACAGGCATACCTCAGGGAAGTCAACACAAAAAGCGTTCATATTTAATCCATATAGGAAGCTAGCGAAGCTCTCATTAAACCGCGACAAGCTCTCATGCATCAGCTGGAGGTGCATGAAATTGGCCTCGAGATCTGCCATTGAATCTGCCAATTCCGCAAACTGAGGCTCCAGGGCGTTCACAGCTGGTTGGGAGACACCATCTTGATTCCAGCTTCCTCCGAACGCGTGGGAATCTCGAATCGAGGTCCGTGAGCCTGGTCGAAGCGGGGTTGTAGGTCGGGATGAAGGGCGAGGACGGGAGGTTGATCGATGTGCCCCGCCTGAGTCCATGGCCGGGGAAAATGGCGGGGATGTGGGCAAATTGGAGGTCGGTCCCTGTATGCGCACTACAGAGGAATATTATTATTATTAGGCCGGGGGGTGAAACAGCTTGGATAGGAGTAGCTAGAGTATTGCTGCTCGTTGTTTATTATGAACTATTTTGTTGTAAAGTTATCCCGATATCAAACTCCGCAATCTTGGCGCGAACCGGAGAAATATCTGCGACCTTCACGTGCAATGACATAAGCACCAGCCGATTCATTCCTGAGGCCGACGGAAAACTTGAACGTCCAACTTCAACAACTTGTGAAATATAGATCCATTGCCTAGGTATGATCTAGTTTTCAGCACGCTCCTTGGATCCTCCCCGGATTTTCATCGCCATCTGCCCCGCATTGCGCTATTCTCCCTGCCAACATCTGCCCCGAAACCCTCTAGCTGGGGTCTGTATCCGGCGCAACCGAGGGACTGAAGTGCCAGGGGACCAGCCTGTGGCAGGTGCTTGTCGTTCGCAGCTGAACTTTTCGCCCAGCAGACTAAAACATAAGCTCCGCCTGTTGTTGCCCCCTTTGCAATAATACTGCCCACAATAACATATATATATATATATATGTGGGCTGCCCTCCACCGTCGCGTCTCACCCTCATCTCTTAACTTCGTCTCTGTCCGGTTGACCGAACAACGTGCGCATTCCGGATTTCGAGGGTGGTCGTCACGGCGGGACTCCCCCCCAACCAGACATAACTGTTCCGGATTCCCTGATCAATATACATCTTCCTGCACGAAATACGCTTCGTCGTTCTGGACATTCGCTGTTTCCGCTGTTATTGTATTCGGCGGTTTAGGCTTGCGACATCTCTATTGGGCGCCCGACCAAGCCAGCATCACGACTAGGATCCCACCGGTTCCAGGACATTTCAACTCTGAGGACGAAGAAGCAGCAGGGGCAGAAAAAAAAGACGAAATGGCAACAGATCCAGCGCTTAGCGGGCGGATTGGCCACCTTACAGAGCAGGAGGAAGCGAAACTCAGGGAGCTTTGGACGCTCCTGTTCAAGATATTCAAAATTGCCCCGCCTGAGGGAACTGAGTTGGCGGATAGTTTATCATCGCTCCAGAAAACTCAAAGCACAACTGCGAACACGACAGATGCCGCCTCCGTGACGTCAAAGAAGAAGACAACCACAAGGAAACGATTTGGCCTCTTCGGCAGGTATAATGAGACCGTGGAAGAGAAAGAAGAAACTTCGACCAGCAATGGCAACGCCGTAGCTAGCCAGGTGAAGCTGTCGGACGATGACGATAAATATGGACTAAACAAGGAGTTCTTGACTGCTTTATCCAGCCAATCGCCGGAGGAGCTACGGATGGCGTTCTGGAATGCGATTAAACATGATAACCCGGATTCGCTCTTGCTTCGATTTCTGCGGGCCAGGAAGTGGGATGTCCACAAAGCCCTGGTGATGTTGGTATCTACTCTAAAATGGAGGTCCCAGGAGTGGAAGGTGGACGATGAGATCGTGTTTAAGGGCGAGGCTGCTTTCCATGAGAACAGCAAGAGTGACGACCCCACCAAGAAGAAGGAGGGCGAGGATCTGCTCCATATGCTTCGAATTGGTGAGGCCTATTGCCGTGGCAAGGATAAACTGGGCAGGCCGATTTGCTATATCAATGTCCGGCTGCACCGTATCGGCGCTTATTGCCAATCCGCTATCGAGAAAAACATCATCTTTCAAATCGAGACTTCTCGCTTAATGTTGGACTCTAGAATAGACACTGCTGTGAGTTATTGTTGTCACTGTCATGGCCTGTCATCAATCGATATCGGATGCTAATTAAACTGTTAAGGTTATTGTTTTCGATATGACCGACTTTGGTCTGGCGAATATGGTGAGTGTCTCCCCTTTACCTTGGATCTGCCTATTAGATATGAGCTTACACAGTATTGTAGGACTATATACCTGTTAAATTCATCATTAAATGTTTCGAAGCCAACTACCCTGAAAGCCTTGGTGCGATTCTTGTTCACAAAGCACCGTGGATATTCTCTGGTAAGCTCATATCGCTCACCCCGGTTTTTGTTCGAACTGCTGCCTCTAACACATTCCACAGGCTTCTGGACAATCATCAAGGGCTGGCTGGATCCCGTAGTAGCTGCGAAAATCCACTTCACGTCGAACTATCAAGAACTAGAAAATTTCATCGCCAAGGAAGCCATTCCTAGAGGGCTTGGGGGCAGTGACGACTACGCGTACGAATACATAGAGCCCAAGGCAGGAGAAAATGACCTAATGAAAGACACCATTAAAGCCGCGGCACTCAAGGAAGAAAAACTTAAGATGATTGATGAGTATCAAAAGGCGACGCAAGAATGGATAAACACCGCCTCCACCGCGGCGGATAAGGGCGAGGAGATTAAAAAGCAGAGACAAGATATCGCCACGCGGCTAAGTGATTTCTACTGGCAACTTGATCCATACATCCGAGCGCGTTCCATCTACGACCGTATCAGAGATGCTGAGGAAGCTGTCGCTACGGCCACTGCAATTACGATCACGAAAACAGAAGAGGTTACCGTGAAGGGGCAAGGAGGTCCACTGTCAGAAAAGGCTGCTACAGGCGATCTGAAGCCCCAAAGCCATGTTGTGGAAACCACGGTTGTGGCTGCGGCTGCTGCCAGCTAGAGTTGCTTCTCTTTGCTTCTTTTTGTTTTTTGTTTTTTTTTTTAAACTTCAGTTCGCCAAGGCTTTTTCTGATACGTCTTTTATGTTCATTCTACCCTTCGTTTTATGTACCCCGGATTTTTCATCCGCTTTCTAGATTTTAGCTGTTCATTTTATTCTCTTCCACCGTTTTGCCACGCCTGTCTGATGTTCGATGGAGGCAACGCCTCATTATTTAGTCTTCCTGTTTTCCGCCGGTTCTTATTTTTCTTTTCCCATGTAGATATCAAAAAACAACTACTGAAAATATCAACAGTAGACCGGGGCCACGCTCGCGGGCTCGCATACACAAAACATTATGTACGTTTTTATGTACATGTACATACGAATGAATGCAACCGAATAAAAATGAAAAAAAATGCATACATCAGTGTTCAATCAATCAAGCAAAGCAACCAAGCCATCTATCTAAGATAACGGAAAATAAACGACGGACAGGAAATGCTCAGTCCAGCTCATACCACCCACCCTCCGAGAAAAACAAATACGCTGGTTTCATAAACACATTTTGCCCACTTATTGACTTAAGTTAGTTACCTCGGCAAGTTCTAACGTACCGTACCTCAAACTCATGACAGAGGAGTGTGTTTCATATGAAACAACTTGCGAAAACATTTATTATTTGCCAATAAATAATAATAATAATACCTAGGTACCCACCTGTTCTATGCGACGGCGCAGAACGTGATGTACATTACATATTCTTATCCCATCTTTCCCCCCACCCCCGCTATGTTGGGAAAAAGGGGGAGGGGAAAAACGGGGAAGATCAACGTGGGGAACCTTGAATGGGATGGTTGCGCGGGGGAGTTGATCGGGCCCGTGGTCGTCGGCTCCAGCACGTGGGAGGTGAAATTGTGAACATGCCGACTCGACTCGGTATGTTGATAGGAGAGGAGGGTGAGGGTGAGTAAGCTAGACATATTGGGGGAATGATTGATTTGATGGGAAGGTAAATACTGTGCTGTACATAATAATAGTTAAGTGGTTATAAGAAGTCATTTTGTACAGTACTAAATATCATTCCAACACCTATATACGGAGTAGTTACGACATATTCAGGGCGTATTGGGATAAAGTAAGGAACAAAAAACAACTCGCAACTCCCTTGCAATCACCCGGGGTGTTCATCAAGTTTTCTCTCCACCTGTCATTGAATCCCGAATCCTCTCAACTTTTTCCCCCTTTTTTCTTTTCCCACTCCCTCCATATATCCACACACATGTAGCCGGTGCTAAATACCAACGAGAGGGGGGCCACAAAAGAGAAAAGAAGAAGAAGAAGAAAAAAATGTATAGCTCTCTTGTTCACATTATTTCCCAACACACGCACCCAGCCTTCCTCCCATTCCCTCTCTTTTCCTTGCATTGGAGCGATTCAGTATCATTAACTCACTCTTAGTTTACATCTTCGCCTTCATCTCTTCGCAAAGCGCCTTGAGCTCCTCCTTGTCTGCTTCAGCGTTCGGCCAACCGACAGTGAGCCCTTCTTTTTCGTTTGGTTTTGGGATCTAAATTTTTCGATGACGGGCGGGCCCGCCGGGGGGGGAGGGTTCAAATGTTAGTATATGTATGCATTCACTTTTTAACAAGTGGCTTTCGTGTAGTTTTTTTGCATTTAGGTTACGCGGTTGGCTGGTTTGTTTGTGGTGTAGATTGGGGCGGGTGTGGGAATGCAGGGTGCACTACACCCAGAGCTTCTTTTTGTTGCCTCCCTCCTTTGTTGTAGACTTTCAACCTGAACAACTCTCCCGGCCTTGGGTTGGGGATAAAAAAATCTTTGATGGGATGGATAGCAAATGGGTGGATGAGGGGAATTGAAAAGAAAATGGGAACGTACCATGTGAATGTGAACCTGCGTGGGAATGCGTCAGCAAAGGGAAAGAAAAGTAGGAAGGGTGGGCGAGATATGCTTCAAAACTTACATGATCAACGAATTGGTGGGCTGCTTTTCCGTTATTCTGGAGGATATTGAAATCCACGGCGCCAGAGGCAATTGCTAACTTTTTCGCGACGGGCTGTGGGTTTGTTTTTGGTTAGTTGGGCCATTCTCCAGATACTTGTCCCGGGGTTTTGAAGGAGAAAAATATATGCGGGCAGTTTGCCAGGGAGGGAGACTTTGACACAGAAGAAAAGAATACCAGAGCTTAAAATCGTAGCTTGGTGATAGATATTATGGACGGATGTGCTATACATACCAGAAGCTCAGCAAGGTCTTGATCGGGAATATCGGTGAGTTTGACACCATGGAACTTGGGGATGACAAGCTGCGTTCGAGGTAGAATTTGGCAGTTAGTTAGTTTATCAACTTCTTGCGCCGTTTTTCGTCATTTTTGAGATTCATTTGTTTCATTGGAGATTTAGATGAGCAGCACAATTGGCTCGTTTCCGCTCAGCCATAAAAGACCGATGCCAATGGCAGTTTTGGGAGGGGGCGGGATATATCAACAGCCAATTGGCCACCACCAAGGTAGAGAGGTAGAGAGATAGAACGGGGTGTGCATAAACTCACAGCGTGGCCCTTGCTCAGTGGCATGATGTCAAGGAAGGCCAGGACTCGTTCGCTCTCATAGAGCTTGAAGCTAGGGAGCTCGCCTTATCGAAATACAGTGTTAGTATACATTATACATATGTTTATAGGAGGAGGGGTTGTATGATGTCAGCTATTTAGCCGGGAGCACGGTACATACCCTTCACGATCCTACAGAAGAGGCAAGCAGCGGAAGCAGCAGACATGGCGGAGGTATTTGGTATGCAATTAAACTTGGGAAATAGAAAGTCAATTGAGGTATATAATAAATGTGAGGGAGAAGGAGGTTCGACTTTGTTGAGAGATGATGGCGGCTTTTTGTTCTTGATGTTGATATCCCGATGTCCAGACTAGGCGAGTGGGGAGCGGTTCAGCTCCTGGACGCGGACAGAAACATTACTACGCCTGCGCCCCGCAATGCACTGGTGACTAAAGATGACATGATATAAGTCAGAATATATAAGCAATGAAAATAGCTATTTAAAAATAAATTTAAAAAAAAGACACTGCATAAACAAGGAACCTAATCCGCACTTCGCCACAAAATCGCACCACCCCGGATTCGAACCCATGGCTGTTGGCAGCTTACATAATGAGAGGTAGGATATAAAGCAATATCGGGCCATAATTGGGAGGAGTGGAACAGGCTAGCTCAGAATCCATTTCTTGCCTTTTACCAGAGATGGCCGTGGCTCTGTCCAAAATACTCCTATACACCAATCTTTGGAAACTGCTCATCGGCAACAGTCGGTCGATAATTTTATGCTATTTTTTACTGCATCGCCTGATACTCCTCTAGCACCTAGAATCTACTGCTAATCTATGTTTTTATACTGCTTTCGCGCCTTTCCGCACTTTCCTGCTGGGTGCGTGGAATTTGGGATCGGCCGTGTGTATATTTAATCTTCACCCCGCAAGTTCCCCCGCGTCGGGATGGCTTGAACAAGGAATATTCCATCCTTTTTTATCACTCAATGCAATACTCCGTAAATAGTAAGCGAATTGTGCTTGAAGCCAAAGGGGTGTATATATGTACGTACGGTATTAAAAGTTTAAAACTTATGTAGGTAGACATGAACGCACTGAGGTCATTATGAACCTCCCCACTTCCGGCAAATATCGACAGCCCGCGCTGAGGGGCATCGGTTATGAGCAAGCATAATTACGATTTCAATTGATAATAGTTTCACCGGCTAGAATATTTGCCTTGTCTAAACCCCTCACGAATACTACCATCTGCCGACGTTATCTCTTTCTTCAACTCAACTCACCACCGCGCATTATTCAAGGCATATCTTCTTCAAGGACTTATCAACTCAATATCAGCGTTTCCTATTTTCGCAGCTTTTACGGAGAAAAGTCATGCTGACCACCCAGCTTTCGGAGGCCGATGTTTCGGGACTACAGGCCAATAAGGAGAGGTTGTGGGATTATATTCATCATAGTTGCCAATGGGGACCTGGCATCAGATGGGGAGAGTATGTTCTTTCTTTTTTGTTTTTTATTGTTTTTAATTTTTACTTGGCCATGGCGCTGGGGCTCTTTAATCATAACTACTCACCACTGGTCCGATTATGAGCTGGGCGACTAGTAGAAGTTGATACATAGAAGGAGATAGGGGGTGTTTAAATCGAAATAAAAGGCCGTGGCAGATCCCTAGACACAAGTGAACTATCATGCTGATGCCTCATCTCCACCACCTTACAGTGGCCCAACAGACACGGGAATGGGTCGCTTAGCCCTCTCACAAGAAGACAAACAGGTACGAGACTGGTTCGTCGAAACCACAAAGGCGCTGGGCTGCAATGTCACCGTCGATGAAATGGGTAATATCTTTGCTGTCCGCCCCGGGCGAAGAAAGGATGTCCCCGCTACTTTCATTGGGAGCCATCTCGATACACAACCCACTGGTGGTAGATACGATGGTATCCTAGGGGTCTGTGCGGGCATCGAGATGCTTAAGGTCCTAGAAGAAAAGGGGATTGAAACGGAGGGGGGAGTTGGTGTTGTCAATTGGACGAAGTAAAGTCCATCCTTCTTCATTCCCCCTCTTAACACCTTGATAAACGCAAAAGATTAGGCACTAACAAAATAAGTATAGCGAAGAAGGTGCTCGTTTCCCCATAAGCATGGTCTCCTCCGGCGTCTGGGCGGGCAAAATCCCTCTCGAAAAAGCTCATAACCTCCGCGAAGTCCCCACCGTCGCTTCCCTCCCCACAGCCGCCTCCGCCCCAGAAACCATGAAATCCGCTCTGGAAAAGATCGGTTACCTGGGCACTACTCCATGCTCACACACCGCATACCCCATCGCCGCCCATTTCGAACTCCACATCGAGCAGGGCCCCTACCTCATCACCTCAGGTCAGCGCGTGGGCGTCGTCACCGCCGTCCAGGC
>LDEV01000420.1:0-30228 GCA_001014755.1 Blastomyces silverae | reverse complement strand
CACGTCTGTGGTTAGGAGGATGGAGGAGGCGACGGAGTTGACGAAGCGGGTGAAATTTTTCTGACGGACTTGTGGGGGGTGTTTGCCGTGCAGAGGGATTGTGGTAAATTGGTCTGGTAGGAGGGAAGGGAGGATGTGCTGGTAATAGTCTACTGCGGCGCAGGTGGAGAAGTAAAGGATGGATCTTTGCGGGGTGGGTGAGAGGGTTGAGAGGATCTTTTTCACGGCAGGCAGTTTGTGTGTTGGAGGGGTAAGGAGGTAGGTCATTTGAAGACTAGAAAATAGTTGAGTTAGTATGTGAAACATACCCCGAAATTATTAGCTGTGCCGCTGGGAAAATACATACCTCGCTGGAGTTCGCTTGTCCTCCAAACCTGCCCCTTTCACCTTGACTGCAATTTTAACCGGGTTCCGTAAGCCGACACGAATAATCTGGTCGACTGCCTCGCTGACACTGGCACTGAAAAGACCCGTTCGCCGTTGCTTGGGTAATCGTTGAAGGATTTTCTGTAGATCTTCTTTGAAACCCAAATCTAAAAGTCTGTCCGCCTCATCGAGGACGAGAACCTCGAACGATGACTGTGGACAATGGGCATGAGGAGACGATAAAAGCTCAAGAAGGCGGCCCGGTGTTGATACGAGAACATTAGGCGACTGCTTTAGAAAAGTACTTAGATCCTGCGCGGGAGTTGTAGTGCCTCCTAGTAGAAGTTGAGGCACGATTTTCAACGTGGATGATGGGTACGATGGGGCAGGGTTAGCCTCGTCTCCTCCGTCGTTGTTATCTGCCAGCTGGAGGCGCGCCGCGGATGGACCGTGGAAGGCTAGCAAAGACAGCAAGACATTGTATATTTGAGTGGCCAATTCTCTATTCCGTATATTAGCCTAATTGAACTTTCTCTTGGATGATACTGCGGCGAGTTAAAAATACCTAGTAGGGGAGATGATAATGGCTCCGATGTGGTGTTTTTTTATGGGCGACTCCAGCCGTAAAAGCCTTTCTACTACGGGAATCAAAAAGGATAGTGTCTTCCCGCTGCCCGTCACAGCCTCGACAACGACATCCTTATGCGCCATGAATAGAGGAATTGTCGAGGCCTGCACTGGGGTCATGCGGGAGAAGCCCATGGTGGAAATGGCGTCAAGGATCCATTCCGACAGTGGGGGCGTGAGAGCATCCCAAGCTCTGGACTTGGAGCTCTGGGGGATCGCTGGAGGCATTCCGGAGGCGGGTATCACAATTCCGGCCGGTCTCAAGCTTAACGTGGAGACTTGAGGTGAGGTTGGGAGAAGTCTGCGATATTTCCCAAAGGAGTAAAAAAAGTGAAATGTCTTGGCGCGCGGAATAATTTCTGCCGTTTTACACCGCTAACTAACTATAACCTTGGAAAGTTCGCCGCCGACACGTGACCGGCGGAGCGTGGCGGAAAAAGCTGATTATCACGTGTGAAAAGCCCTCTTTTGGGAAATATTGACGCTGAAAAGTTATGCATCTGCATTATCTCAGAGACACGGACGCTCTCTCTTTATCTCCTCTGTAGCTCTCCTCTTTCCTATCTTTTTTCCTTCCATTACTTCGTGCGGGTTAGGGTGAAGAAACCACACCGCCTGTGTGTTTGCTGCCTCAGAATGCGCCTGCGTTTTCCGCAGCGAGCGCTCCCTTGACAAAGACAGAGCTCTATTTTGTGACGTTATCGCCCCTCCTTACAGCATCTTACGCGGGATATTCTACCCTCTGGCTGCCGTTCTTGGCCTTTCTTTTCCTGCAACTCGCAAGGGATCTAGTGTCGGGGCTCTAACTGCCCTCATCGCGTCGATCGTGTTTCCTAGTGCGCCCCGCCAGGATCTCCGCTGTCATGTCGGTTATGTATGCTGTTCCCGCGACTCCCCGCGTAACTTCGCCGTCTCCCGCTCCTTCAGATCATTCGACCGCAGGAAACGTTGAGTCTGGCCGCGTCACGCGATCCGCGTCTGCGAGACAACGCCTCTCGTCCCCTCCCGCTATATCAGAGGAGAACAAACGCCACAGTGAGAGTGAAGAGGAATCAAGCTCGGACTCTATTACAGACCGCCGCGCGCGTACGCGCTCTCGAAGCCCGACTGGGCTACCCCCGAATCAAACACGTCGTCGGATGACAGGACTAACGCCTGTGAACGGCGCCCCGATAACAGGCTTATCAAAATCCGAACCCCTCTCGAATGGATATGTCCCTGCGAATGGTCATCTTTCCCCATATTCCAACATTCAAAACCGCTGGCGGGATTTCTCCCGTTCTCCTTCACCACTAGGCCTTATACCGCTTCATAGACACTACAGGACTTTTATCCATCGGCATGAAATCCCGCGCAAACTGCTCCATGTTTCAATCGGATTTGCCACCCTCCATCTCTACTGCCGTGGGGTCCAGACCTTGAACGTAGCTCCCTGGCTCCTAACAGCATTGATACCAATAGCTGTTACTGATCTCCTACGACACCGCTACCAGTCCATAAACAAACTGTACATCCGGTGCTTGGGGGCGCTTATGCGAGAGACTGAGGTAGCCGGGTACAATGGTGTGATCTGGTACCTGTTGGGAGCGTATGTCTCTCTCCGTTTCTTCCCAAAGGATGTTGGCGTGGTGGGGGTTTTGCTCCTAAGCTGGTGCGACACCGCAGCATCCACCTTCGGGCGCTTGTATGGCCGGTATACCCTTCGTCTCCGCCGTGGAAAGAGCTTGGCTGGGACTCTGGCTGCATGGGCCACGGGGGTCGCTACTGCAGCTGTCTTCTGGGGCTATCTTGTCCCTTGGATCGGAACCTTCCCTGACGATCCTGAGGGGTCATTCATGTTCAATGGCACCCTCAATCTGATCCCAAGCTTCGTTCGAGGCTACCTCGGATGGGCTGGGATTTCCGCAACTACCACAGCTAAAGCAGTGGTTACTGGACCTGTGGCTCTGGGCATTGTGAGTATGTGGACGGGAATCGTGGCTGCTGGCAGTGAACTTATAGACATCTTCGGATGGGATGATAACCTTACCATTCCCGTTCTGAGTAGTGTTGGGATTTGGGGCTTTTTGAAAACTTTCGGATGATATGGTTTATTTTCACATCACTCTTCTCGAACTCTATCTTAATACTTTTCCTCCCTCCTTTGGCTCCTTGTTTTCTTTTCCCTGATGGTGCTCCATGATGTCATTTTCACGAACCCTACATTTCCACCTCTGAAGTTTACGCACGATCCTACCCCTTTCTTATCCCTGACCCTATCTTATCTCTTTTTTTACAAGCCCATCTCCACGTATGTTTTCGCGCCATTTCAGCTGGTGTTCCTTTTCTAGACAGTTGTGTTACCCTCACCACCCCGCTTTTCGATATCACAGATACATGCCAGTTCCCTTCTTCCATAAGCCCCCAATCATTGAATCCCTATTTTCATTCGACATTTTGCGTTCGTGACGCTGGCATTGGTTTTGGATTATCGTACAACCCTTTCCGTTTTCGGCGTTTAGGTTTAGGTCTAAGAAAAGACAGCATAAAGACAATGGCTCGATATTGGATAGCTTAGTATTCATTAACTTAAGAAATATAAATCATTTATTCTCCAGCGTTTATTTTACCGTGATATAGGTTTTCTATGGTTGAAGAGGTCATAGAGAGGAGCTAGTTGTTGGTGAACGAAAATTTGATGAATTATTCTGGGCATCATTAGTTTAAAGGAAGTTTATTGGAGATCCATGGACCACAGTATACATTAATTCTAGCGGGATATTGGTAGCAATTTGCATTTCAATATGGGGTATGTTCAACAAAGAGGAGTGACAAGTATTGACCCAAGAATGGCCAAAAAAGAATCCAGAGTATATTTAGCCTAATCCGTGATTTCCAAAAGAAAGTACGGAGTACCGCGGTGGCGATCGGGTAAACACATGTACCCGCTACTCTTCACTCAAATCTAGAATACTTACTCGTCCAATTAATTTCGTCTTGCCTAGTTTCTTATCAAGGATAGTTTCCCGTCGACTATTCCTTACGTCCCCCGTATGATGATTGCTGGGCGCTTCAGGGGAAAAGTATCCGTCCTCGCTCGTGTTCTGCCTGTATGTCCAGTATCCTTTGTAAGTTTCGATGACTGACAGCTCTGTTCGCTGAACTGGAGAATTTGTTGCCTGGATCCCATTTTCCGTTTTAGAAAGTAAGTTTCCGCGATCGTCGTTCGAGGGAAGGTCTGCAGCTGCACTCGCTGAGGGATTGTCCTTCGAAGTCCCACCCTTTTCAATGGTGGTATGCGAGCGTTCAGAGTATTTATCCACTTTATGCTCTTGAATCTTCAGGGTTGAAATTTGAGATAATAGGTCATCTGCTGTGAAAAGGTCGGATTCTGAGATTGATGATCGCGAGGATGACGTAAAAGTGTTCAACTTCGTGGCATTATTTTCCTGTTCGGTATATAAACTTTGAATGGGCGGGGAAATGTTTGATATTCCTTTACACTTGTTTCGAATTCGGGTTTGAGGATTGACGGATGTGATCGTTCGTGAACCTGCGTCCTTGTGGCTGACTCCATGGCTCAGATCTCGATTTGTAGGCGATGTTAGCTGAGCATCTGATGAAATTTGCATGTCAAACATGGCATTGCTTATTGTTTCTATGGAAGGGTTGTATAAATCCGCTAGTTATTAGCATGGGAAGGTTGACAACATCGTAGGAGAATGGTGAGAGGAACTTACATTCATTACTACGTTCAAAGTTCAATGCCGCCTTAGTATTAGTTGAAACCGCCTCTGTTGATGATTTCAGGGAAGCTAGAGGATCTCCGTTACTCGAGCTATATGCTTGACTGGCTGGCAATTCTGAAAGCTGCGAGAGTAATCCAAACGCATTTTCACTTGTGATGGCAGAAGCATTTCGGTACGCGGCTTTTTGCGAAGAGAATGAACGAGAATTGGCCACTGCAGTACCTGGGCTTTTAACAATAGTGCCATACTTCATGATTTCCCCAAATTTCATTTTCGGATCGACGACTTTAGGTTTCGTCACCTTCGGGGCTCTCTTTCGGGAAGCTCGTTTCTCCGCAGCCGCTAACTTCTCCTGTTTTCGCGTATTCCATATGTTGACTGCCTCTGGCATTCCAATCTCCGCGATAGCTTCAAACACCCATACCCTATCTTTTTGCGTAGGATCGTAGGAAGTTTGCCGTCGTGTTTCCGGATTGGGGTTGGCTACATCGTCTTCAATCTCTAGATTGTCGATATCCTCGGTCTCACTCTCTTGTTGTGCCCCGGTGGCGGCGGGTTCATATTTTAAGTCTAAACCAACAATGTCGCTCGGTATAAACTCAAGCCTTAACTCCGATAACCCATCGGTGCTGTAGTGAAATCTTTGCCCGCAAAATTGCGCGCCTGTTGTTGGTTCATAGAGGGGTAACGAGTCAAGGTTGGCGAGAAGTGGGAGGCACAATCTCAATCTATTGCAAACCAAGGGTGCCGCAAGGATCTTAGTCAATCTTCTTGCAGAGCCACGCTGCCAGCCGAAATCCTTCCCAACGAAGCTTCTAAGACCCTCTATATCAATGGCTTGGTCCCACTTAAATGATTGCCGTACCTCATTTACCTTCTCTGACGAAGAAACAACTGGATGAGTGTAGTCGCGCAGCACCTTCAGGTCTGGAAACGTATCTGGAATTTGGACAGCTTTGTGTCTGGACCTAAAATAACCCTCACCATTTTCATGGAGCTCGTTTTGCAGCCGTTCTCTCCATTTGCCCAACTTCGCAGCTACTTCCGATGGGCTACCCTCGACGGCTTGTAATAATTCGTTACCAAAGCCTGCCTCAACAATTTCCCCTGCCAGCTTCGGGCCGCATTTTGGTACTCCTGCAGGCAGATAGTCGCCTCCGCTTAATAACGCAAAGAGAACCATGCCACCCCTATCAAGGGGAACATTCGGTTTCTCTTCATCCCCAATCCCCTCGGTCCGATAAAGGGTAACATGGGTGGCTGCATTTGTTCCGCTAGAGTTTTCTTTGGAAAAGTTCATGATCGTGACCTTTGATCCAAACATAATAGCGTCGACATCATTGCTCATAACCGCATCCACCACACCAGAGGTCTGCAGCCTCGCGCATTCAGCCTCTGCTTCTCCCGGTGCTGTGTGATGCGGAAAGCGGAATAGGTCTATCAAATATTTGGAACGCCGTATTACCCTTCCCAGATCACCAACTCCGGTGTTTCTGCCAATTAACTTCCCACGCTTGTACGCGGGCCGTTGGGGGCCATCGTAAACGAAGAGTGGATGTACAGGTAATCCCGTTAACCGTACCAGACGATAGAAGAGGGTTCGAAGCTCCGGATTGGTGCCTCCTTTCCCTGCTTGGATTTGGAAAAGCCATATCGAAATATCTATAGCAACGCGAATGGGTCGAGATGTCCGTTGCAAATGGTCGACGGCCAGCTTGGCTAAGGAGATCCGTTCTCCAGGGCCGAGTGACTGGATAAGACTGCAAGTATTTGTCAGTACGCACGATTCTTCCAACAGTTAACCCTGGGGATATAACTTACCCCGGAATTCCCATTCAAACAACCCGGACAGAGGTACTTTCGTACCTCCTATGATTGAACGGAGTGGATTCAGGCCTGTCCGCGTGTCGTTCGGTTGTTCGTGTTTTCGCGATGCTTCTGTCTCAGGATCTCATCGCGTTATCACGTGATATGCAACCTGCTACCAAGAGCCTAGAGACATCAATCAATGCAGCCCCTAAGAGAAGCCGTATTTACCGCGTAGCAATTGACATTTGGCAAGCTTACGGACTGCATTTACACATTCTTTCATGACCCCGGGACGATGCGGGTGCAGTGATGATGACCAAATTTTGTGAATGAACCCAACCCGGAAAGGAACGATGCCCAAACCCAGTCTTATCTGCCCGGGAAAGCGTAACCATCTAGGATAAACAAACTGCATTTGCTTCCGCAACATTGGTTAAAGGGCAATTAATAATGGCTACTGCTTCCTCTTCATCAGGCTTCGACCGGCGACAGTCACTTACCTCTGCAGCCACAGTTCGATCAAGCCTCCGTCAAGGGCGCCAGGGTCTCCCCGGGTCTCCACATACACCGCAGCAGCGACAGATACTATCGTCATACACGGGCTCTACCTCTCCTGGGTCGTCGTTTCGGCACGAAGAAGATGCGGTGATATTTGAACTGGGGTCCCGGTATCTTCGTGCCGGGTTCGAAGGCGACAACTCCCCAATCTGTGTCGTTAGCTTCGGTCCGGAAGGAGGACGAAGAGTTGGGGATTATAGGGGATGGATAAAAACCGGTGGGCATGAGGGAGCGAACTCAAGTAAAGCCCACAAAAATGTGGATGAATGGTCGAAACGCTACGAGCTTTGGAGCATGGACATCCGAGATTTTGACATTGGGCTATTTGAGGATAAAATCGAACGAACAGTCCGTGAAGTTTACAACAAGTATCTTCTCACAGATGCGGGCTCTTCGCGACTGGCTATTGTGCTGCCGCCAATTGTCCCTCATCCGCTTCTCTCATGTCTCCTATCAACCGTATTCAATCGTTGGAGATATCCTAGCATTACTTTACTTCCGTCTGCAACCATGGCGGCTATTTCGGCAGGGTTAAGAGCTGCCCTTGTTGTTGATATTGGATGGGAGGAGACCACAGTTACGGGACTTTATGAATATCGAGAAATTCAATCAAAACGAAGCACTCGCGCTATGAAATTTCTAATGCGCAAAATGGGTTCTTTCCTTACAAGCCTAGCGGAAAACTCGCAAAAGAAAGACGAATCCGATAATAGCAAACGCGATGACGACGTAATCGCGGTGAGCTTTGAGTGGTGTGAGGAAATAGTGACGCGGTTAGCCTGGTGCAAAAGCAAGGGAAATACTGAGCCCACTGAAAGGGCCTCTGAGGAGTCTTTCCCAAGCGCAGAAGATTCACAGCTATACGATTCCAATGTCATTTTGCCGTCGCAACTAGGTGACGCGACCACTGACATGAATGTCCCGTTCGCCAAATTTGCTGAACCGGTTGAGGAAGCTTTGTTTGCTGGAGGTGTTGATGCAAGAAACCTCGACGATGAAGAAATGCCACTTGATCATTTGGTCTATCATACCCTCCTTGCTCTTCCGCCGGATATCCGCGGCGCATGCATGTCGCGCATCATTTTTGTCGGCGGGGGTTCGAATATTCCAGGTATTCGCCGAAGAATAATGGACGAGGTGGAGTTCCTTGTAGGGAGCCATGGTTGGGACCCCGTTAGAGGGAAGAATGTTAACAAACGCCGGGGGCAGCTTCAGGAAATTTCTATGAACCAACAACGGCCAGCTAGCTCCACCTCAAATAGAAGCACGCAAGGAGATAATCAGTCAGAGTCGGCTACGAATTTCGTTGACGAAAAGCTGGAACGTGCCAACAGGGATGCCAAACCATATATGCGTGGGGCTCTTCGCCAGGTTGAGTCTCTCGGACCCTGGGCAGGAGCTAGTCTTGTAGCTAGCCTCAAGGTCAAAGGAATCGTGGAAATTGAAAGGGAAAAATTCCTACAGCACGGTCTTGGGGGAGCAAGTCGCGACTCTGATCTAACCCACATGGCAGAGCGACGATCCGGATATGGGCCAGGTATAGGAAGATCAGGCGGCGAAAGGTCAAGCTGGACACTCGGTGAATGGGGTTAATACGTGGAGGATGTTAAGCACTTCATGTCTTTTCATTCTGAAGATATTGGAGGACAGGATCTGGCTTTGGGTACGATCTTTGGGCTTATTACTTTGTTTTCCCTGATTTTTCTACCGGCTTCGATACTGGTTTGGGACGATACCACGGCGTTGTTCATTTAATATTCACTACCTGTTACCATGCCACCCTATCTTGGAGTATATGAATACTTTGTTAGTGAATGTGACTTGGGTTGGGTGCAATTCTTTGTTTCCATTTTCAGAAATTGAACATTTCTTTTAAAGCAGTATCATCCCTCTGAGGCCTTGGTACTCTTGTCCTTTCAGCAACAAGCGCCAGCGTTTTGTCGCAACAAGGCAATTGTGATTTCCTTTCAAGTCTGATATACCCTCAATCAGACCTATTATAATATTGCACCTGCCTTGTTGACTCTAAAAACAGTCGCCAGTATCTCAAGGCTGTTTTTGTACTTCGGTACCTCAGTCTCCCTTCTTCCTTCCTGCGGCGAATATATTTGGCATATCTTCATCTAACATGAAATCCGTTGCAAACCCTCGCATTCGTATCGACCTGTCCCCTTTTTATTGGACTAAACATTCATGATGACTTCTTCGATGCGGACATTCCGCTCCGTATCATCACCTTCCTCTCGCCAACTTCACAAGCCACAAAATTCAAATCGGACATCCAAACGGTTCTCTTTTGGAATCTTCTCAGCTTTAGATCTCAGCCGTAGCAGTAGCACTGCAACTACAGCCTCGGGCGAAGAAACACACCAATCCAGTCCCGATTCCAATAAGGTTGACCCCCTCCCCAATGATCAGATCAAGCTCGAGGAAATCGCGAACTATCATCTAGGCCAGATAGGACGATTAGAGCTTGAAATAGCAAGTTGTGATGAACATGCCGAGTTATTAGAACACACCAAACTTCCAGAAGGCATGGAGTGTATTGCTAGGAAACATTGTGAGCGAATGGATGCGGCGGAGGCCTGGCTGACTCTGCTTAAAAATTTCACGGATTTCCACCGGCAGGAGGTTGACAGAATTATGAAATTGAAGAAGGAATTAAGGGGTGGAGTTTCGGATAATGATCGTCCTAAGTATGTTTTCCGCCGCTATCTCCCTTTGCTTTGCGCTTCTGGTTGCTGTCCTGCCTCAGAATTTTGGTTGTCGGGTTTCGGATGGCTTTGATTTTTAACTCCCTTCAATCTACGGAACGCTGCTGACACAAGGATCCTTCCATTGCACAGTTAGAACACTTTCTAGAGACTATGAGTTTCCCAATTCGTTTTGTGTCGATGATTCCTACACGTAGAGGAAGAAACAAGTATTTAGTTTTTGGAGACCACATTTCAATATGGTTAACCCAAAACTAGCTCAACCTATTTCAGCATCGTCGAGTATTCAGCCCGAAAATAAAGCTTAGAATACAACGCTTTGTTACAATTTGGGTGTTGGATGGAGATGTATATTTGGATCCAGTTCGAAATTACACCTTTGTATATTCTTCCTGCTTTGTAGGGCAGAAGGGGAGAGTGGAATGAAGAGTTTAAGGGAGACGGAAGAGATGACAAAGAGTATGGGACGGAGGCACGCTGAAATTTTTCCCCTTTTCCTTTATGTCTTCAACACAAAAGCTGCACTCCATTCTGGAACATCCACGGCTTTGTTCAAAAAGTTATGTGCGGACGATAGATGTAATTGCGGAGTGAGGTCTTTTCAGGGCCAGGAATATAGTGAAAATATAACTGTGCATTAAAACGCTACGTTCGATTTTTGGTCGCGATATATAAATTAAATACAGATATTGAACTTTTGGATAATTTTTTCCCACTATTTTTTGAAACAATGCCATCGATCATAAGTAACTCCGGGGGAAGGGAACAAAGGATATTGTCGATATAGAAGTAGGTAGGTAGGTACCTTATCTATGTCATAGATAAGGTTCATTAAGAATTAATTAAACGGCACAGGGTGCACAACGGCGCCAATTAAAGGAACAGGTAAAATAAAACCAGGCGGAAAATTAACAGGGATAAGGACCAAAAATAATAGAAAAACAAGGAAAAAACACATGGGAAACGGACCAAGGAAACATTGTGAAAGGGCAACCTTTACCCCCTTTTCAGGCCTAAAACCTGGTTGGCCCATTTAAAACCTCCAGTTCTAGATTTCACAAAATCCATTTCAAACATTTCCAAAAGCGAATGTAACCCAGTTCACGGCTGGTCCGGTTTCGGGAGAGTAGATCTGGTAGTTGTCTTGGCCCCATTTAGGGTTGCTGATGCCATCAATCCAGCCCTCAGTCTCAATAACAATACAGCCGTATTTGTTAATAACATCTACACGGTCTTTGTTGCCTTCCATTTTATTGCGAAGAGTTTGAGATTTCTTGACGGGGATTGTGCCATCCTGATTATTGCAGCTGTATATTTGGACGGCCTTTTGATTCGTGGTAACTTCCATGCTAATGCCAGTGGTGCTAGAAGCCATGCTCAGAGCGACAGCCATAGTTTCAGGAGACGAGGTCCAGTCTGATTCATTACTTGAGCGGTCAATGATGAATGCGTTGTCATACCCTGTGCAGTTGGCACCGCAATTCTTGGCATCGGCGATGTCTCTGCCGATGAGTTTGGGCTTAGTGAAGTCAAGGGCACCGTTGAATGTCGTTGCGGTGTCTGCGAGCGTGCCTGTTGGGATCGCCGCGGAATCGATGTAGATAAATCGTTTTGACAACGGCAGGTGCAAGGTAGTGTCTTCCAACACGTCGGGCCTCTTGAACGCATTTAGGTTCCAGTAAATATGGTGTGCCAACATGATGGGTGTCTTCTCAGTCAAGGCAAGCGAAACGGTTTTTGCAGTTAACTTGGTTTCGCATTTCGTCTTTTCCTTAGTGCACGATGAGCTGACGCTGTAGGTGGCATATGTGATAACGTCACCTGGGAAACCTTCAAAGCCAGTGTCGAGGAGACTGAAGGTAACGGAGGTTCTAGTGTGATTTACCACGGTCCAAGAACGCTGGTCATACCCAAAAATACCTCCATGGAGGGTCTGGGTGTCGTTGTTTTCGTTTTTAGTGATGGGATATTCAACACCGTCCAGTTCAAAGGAACCGTTTTTGATTCTATTGGCGTATCTTCCTACGATGCAGCCAAAGTAGGTATGATTGGTCTTGGTGTCGGTTAGATATTGTTTGGGGTCATCGTAACCGACGGCAACATCCTGCTGCTTGCCATCCCGGTCGTTGACTAGAAGTGAAGTTAGGGTGGCACCATATGGAATTAATGTGGCCTTGATGTTCTGCGCGGAAAGGACATAAGGTTTAAACGGGTCTGGCGAGGTAACAGGGTAGGGCTCTGCCAGGGAGGAACCCCATAGCAGCGCCGACGCAAGTAAAGCGGTTGGATTGATATACATCGGTGCGACTATGAGACAAGTGATAATGATGGCTAAGATACTATAGGTGGTGAAAATGCGTTGTGGAGAGGTAGTAACACGTAAGAAGCAGAGTGGGAGGACCGGGCTATTATATAGATTCCCGCGTGCCATCACCCACTCCCACGAGCGGGGAACCTGAATCTCAGTTAACTTAGTGACATTCCCGGCGCGGCAGGGATACCACGGAACGGAAAGGCTTAGCGACGAGGTCGAGTGGTGATTGGGTGTTGCCCGGGAACAGAAAAGAAAAGCTTGAACTCAGATTGAAGAAAGCTTCGAGATGGGAACCCAAAAGTCTGCGTGAAAATGATGTTGCTAACATGCAGGTGCCCTTCTGGGAGTTCACTGATCGAACTTTGCCCTGTACCCTGGGCAGAGCAGAGTGCAACCTGCTGGTACTAATAGCCTTCGTTGAAGGTACCAGACCTTCAACTTCGATCCAGTTTTCTTTTTCCTGGATACAATGGCCGTTGATTCCTGTAATTGAGCGACGTCCCAGTTTTTGTTCGGCTCTCTTCAACGAAGAGAGATGCGAGGAAATGTATACTTTCTGACTGTCAAGGAAGCAACTAGTCCGGGATGATTTGAGATATGTTGCCCGTCGTCCTGGAAAACTCGGGGATGTTGAGTAAAATCCACATGCAACTGAAGCGCAGCTGCGGGGACCCATGCGCCGGGCGATGTCATTCGTCACTCCGCAATTGAGATCGTCATCATGTCTAAGAAAATCGTTGGCTGGGCAGGACGATCTGCAGCTTTCCAGAAAGGCAGTCGCTGGGTTCCTTGTTGCAAAAAAAAACTAGGTTGCATGTCCAGGGTTGCCGGGCCAGACGCGCTGGGATATTGCTGTCGCTTTGATATATGACATAAAAGAAAAAATATATAGTTCAAAATTGAATCGATGTTCGAATAGCGTTCCGGCTTGGATTTATGGTTTGGAAAAACAAGCATAAAATAGCGCCCCACTAATTCCCTCATTTGGTGCTGGAACCCTCCCGCCTGCAGCAACTAAATGTCCTGACTCGGAATATAGTTCTTCCGTGCTTGAGAAGGCGTAAACAAAGCGCACGGACCATGTTCCCGAAGAGGCAAAGTCGCTCGTTTCCCGGCGCAAGAGGATCAAAACATTGGAGGGACAGCGGCATTGGTGTTCATGATAACGGTATCGATCAACCAACCTGATGCTAATGGCATATCTTCCTCTTCCCCTACGACTTAAAGTGGCCTATACCTGCACCTGTGATTTACAATATCTAGCCCTGATAGAGTAGCTAGTCCTCGATATCCTGGGAACACCCTACCCAACACCCTACCTGACACACCCCAATCACCAGAGCAACCCCCAATTTCCCGCCTCCATATCTCCCTAATGAACCCATCAAGTTCGCCAGTCCTAAGTCGCGATGGATTACAGGAGTGATAGCTCCTCCCCAGATCCGCTGGGCTATCCCGGCGACCCAGACTATATCCTCTCCTCAGCGACAAAGCCCTTTTTGCGACGCCAAAGCACCTTCTCACCCCACAAGTCCCTGTCACCTACCAGACGCCTATCACCCAGCAAAGCAGACGGGAGGAGCGCGCAGTCCATCAGGTTCCAAGATATCATCCTTCCTTCCACTCCGTCTGGACGTTTTAGTGGCAAACATAGGCTGTCCCCAACGAAAACGACGACCCTAAATTCGGAGAATAATACTAGCCCCTGGAGGATCCGAGTTACGGTCGAGGCAGAGCAAGATGAGGCGGATGAAAATTTTCCGGGTAGTGTGCGATCGGGTATGAAATCGCGAAGAGGAAAGACAACCAAAGTGCCCTTGAAGGATGAAAATGACTCCTTGGAGCCAAGTCCTAAAAAACGGCGAACAGGGAAATCGGACTTGTCGCAACGTGTTCCAACGCCCCGAAAAATAAGGAGCAGGGTTGAAACACCGACTGGAAATACGGGCACTGCTGAAAAGAGAAAACGAGGAAGGCCTAGGAAAAGTCAACCTTCTGTGGAAGAAGGCAATGTGTCGAACAAAGTCACCTTTGCCGATTCAGTGCGGAAGAAGATGCGAGAAGAGGATCCTTTTTTCGACATTGCGACGGAAGATACAGGAACCAACAATACTGCCGTGGATAATATACTCGCCGATATTGCTGATACGAACCTTTTGCCCGACTTTATCCCTTCAAACAGTGATGATAGATCGTCGCCAACGCCCAGGGAGAGAACTAGCCCACAACAACCTGATTCCCGATCCAGAGCGGAGAGCTCAGCTCCTGATGATCCTGCGACCTTTATGTCCTCCCCATACTCTCCCGGAAAACCTACCGGCCTCACACCTGAAAACACAATCGATGCTGGGCATACTCCTGGTCCCCAGGCTAGAGGATATCCTACACCTACTTCATCTTCTCTATTAGAAGAAGGGGTTGCCGAAATACAAACGGGTCACTCTTCAAGTACAAAGAAACAACAAAACGGATCAGTCCTGGACCCAACAACCCAGCATCGAGAATTCGACTCGATTCTGGAAAGTGAAGGATTTAGCATGGTGTCACTTGACACTTTGCCATCAGCGAGGCAGCAGCTAAATCATTCATTTGAAAGCGCCGTGAGTCAGGGCATGATTAACAGCATGAAGAAGTCGCCGAAGAAGGAGATGCTAGGCAAGTCGAAATCTGAATCTCGACATGCCGGGTTATCTGCTTCCAGCATTCCCAAGAAGGATAATGCGTATATGCCCTCTTCCGAGCCTCGACCAACATCACAGTTATCACAACAGGTGAGAAGAAGTCCGCGACGAATCAATGAAACTCCGGGAACTAGATTTCCATCCTCGCAGCAGCCTCCCGCACCCGCGATTCAGCCCACGCGACCTCCGAAAAAGACACGACTCGTCAAGTTAGTCCGAGTAATAAGAGCAGGCATTGCACTTCAGGGCGTACTTAATCGACGTAGGAGGAATTCAAGGCTCCAAAGTCCCTTCCCAAGCCCGGGTCAGACTCGAGGAGATGATCGCGAGGCTGTAAGGCAACGTCTCGATGCACTCTTTCGAGGATTTGGAAGCGAGACAGAACGAGAACTACGTGCGGGACTTCGCTTTGGGGAACAGCTTGCGAATCGCTTTCGGGAGTCTGAGAGCATAAAAAGGGGGGAAGAACCAGGGCCAGTGGCTGAATCACCAATGACACCAGATGGCTTCGCAGCCAATGAGCGCAACGACGTGGGGTATGCGGATAATGACCAAGCGGAGAGTAGAAGTGTATCTTCATATCCAGTGAAGAAACAAACAAATAGGGAACTAGACGGGAAGTCACAACTTATGAGTAGTCCCGGTAACAAAAATCAGTCACCCCAACTATTGCTTGGCTCGGAAATGGCACGACGTGAAGCACAGTGGCAGCGTGAGAGAGATGCCATTAGCCGCCAAATACAGCAAGCAAATTCGAGTCAGGTTATTGTTATTGATAGCGACGAAGGTAGTCCGGAAAGACATCCTCCAGGAAATGAAGAGGCTGAGGAACGCCATGAAAACGATCCTATAGAAGAGGAAGATTACGAAGACATATGGCAGCAAGAAGCCCGCGACGCTGAAAGCCAGTCGGAGTCAGCGTCATTCGTCGAACTTAGTCGAGAGGAAATTATCAAACCGCCGCGGAGGGTGCTTCCAAGTCCCTGGAAACGCAGCGTAGACGTTGTTGACCACAGCCAAGACGAAGAAGCAACTCCCGGACCGGGCCCGTATTGGACAACCCACACCAATGTATATCCTCTATTACCCAGTGGGAAGACCGAAACTGCAAAATTCAGAGAACAGAACGTTGAAAGTTCGTCACTACTGGGTTCTCCGGAAAGCGCCACAAGGAGATTTTATCAGCAGAATAATGTTTCCCCTGAAAGCGCGAGCAGCCAGCCTGAACATCCTGAGGATCAACCCCTAATGAGAAGTACCCCCATTCCTACCTTCGCGGCTTCCTATGGGCGAAACGAATCACCCTACTCTGATGATGACCAGGTGTCTGATGCTGACGCTATCCATCCCCAATGGGCTCCGTCTCCTGAAAGTGGTAAAAATGAAACGGGGCACACGAGTCCGGATAATGGCGACATTTATTCTCAACCAGAGGTGGAGGATGAACATCTATATCCGGAATTGCCGTCCAACTCGGTTCATTCTCCGAGAAACAACCCAGTTGCTGAGGAGGAAATTTACTCTGAACCAGAATCACCAAACTTAACTCCTCGGGCACGCCAGGGTTATCAACATGATCAGGAACCTTCTACCATTCAGGCGCAGTCTCCTACTGAAACTCAGCAGGAGCCTCGTCCGTCATCTTGGTTCAACAAGTTGACTGACCTTGCTCCGTCGTGGCTTACTACTCCAACTTCTCGAAAAGTCGAAAGAAAGCAACCAGAATCAATCAGTAACCCTGCCTCTCCAGCATCTCCAAACCGTGAGCCATCAGTTGAGAGCTCCTCGGTTCTAATGTCTCCTCCTGCTCAAAGATATTCAGTTTCAGGATCACCAGCTCAGCCGCTTCCAATTGAGAGTTCTCCTATTCAGGAATCGCCTGTACGGGAACCAGTTGCTCAAGATACCCCTTTGCAAGAGTCACCGGCAAGGGAACCTCTAGCTGAGGAGCCTCTGGCACATCAACGTCTTCATCAACCCATCAAAAGGATGACAGTCGACGCCGGAACCCAGTTCTCCTCGCCACTAATAGCGAAGCCCAAATCACAAATTAGAAAGCAACTCCCTTCGCAACGCAAAGCGTTAGCAATCTCGGGGTATTTTACGGATGACCATTATGCCGCGTTACGCCACTTATACCACAAAGCAAAACGCTCTCCAGGTTCCTTCCGCTATATCGAGACTCCAGATCGAAATGAAATGCTAGGTCAGCGCATATATTCTGCTGATGGCGTATACAGCCGCCGCATTACCGAGATGCAGATGGCCATTGTGGATAAATTTCGACGGGACTTGTCTGTGGACAGTAGGAGGCGTGGCGGGACGGGGAAAGTGGAATGGAGCGAGACAGAGCTTTTGAGGAGACTGTTCAGCATAATGGTAGGTGAGCAGGTGAGGCGGGAGCGGAAAAGGGATATTGAACATCAACTTGAGCTTGCAGGCCGACATGGATAAACTAGTAAATGGTGAAGTCCTTGCGGAGAAGTTGTCAGTCATAGTTGGATCACTAATGCTTTTTGGGATATTCCCCTGCCTCTTGTTTCGGGGAATGCATCTCCACCACCCGCTTCCTCTTCTGTTTGCTTTGTGCCAATCGCGCAGCATTATTTCATGCCTAATCGGCGACTTATTTTTGGCTTTATATTTCGATATCGGATTACAGGAACTGGGAACCTCAACTACGGGTCGGATTTTAAGCTTTTGGTGTTACGGGCGTTCCCATGGTTTTCGACAACCCTATGAGCATTTTTTTTGGTTGATAGGTTTACTACTTGCATTCACCTTTTTTGATGGAGAATTAGCGGTGCAACTGTCTTGTTTTCCATCCAACCTTTTCAGTATTTTCATTTATTTTTGCTCTCCATGGGGCTCATAAGCACTTGGATGTGTGTGTTCTTGTTGGAGCTGCCGGATTGTTATAGTATTTGAGACCCGGTGGGCCACTTATCTATCTGATCATGGTCATATTCTTGCTTGCCTGCTGGATATGTGAGCATAATTATCTTGTACAGTACTTGTGTACAATGCATCTGTACTTTCTGTGTACTACTTGTTACTTTTATATACTCATTGGCAAGTCTGTCTGTTCTCTTGATGTAACTGTATCAAAATTTCATTAAGATCAGAGTGAATACATCTGAGTCAGAGCATGATTTAACAAGCTGTGTTAATGAGAATGAACATGATTTCTTCTAAATGAGAATCTCACAGCGATCACATCTTTTAACTTTTATGAAGAGAAAGATACATTCTCTTCTGTTTCTACTTGTGCTTCTCTTCACAACATCCTGATATTTTGTCTTCTTTTGCTCATTCAGATTAGAAAGTTTACATATTTCAGAGGTACTCATTCTTTCAGCTTCATTTCTTCATTCATTCTTTCAAGGGGCTATAAACAAGTCATGTCCGGGTCAGATCAAACAAAAGGTGCATCAACAACCCTGCTACCAGATCACTTTTCCAAGCAAATATATATATTGACAAAAGATCATTTCTTTGAAGATATACCTGATGAGAAAAAACCCAATCACTTTGAAGCTATGAACCAAGTCAGCTACAAAGCAACTGCGGAGAAGTGGGTGTCTGACATGTTGCATGGCATGGAAGGGCGTCATCCAGATAGCAAACAGGAGAGAGAGGCACCGCCGTTCAAGTACGAGAGCAACGTGGACATCAACGCCGGAAACAAGGATGAAGCCGAAGAGCCCAGAGAAACGAATGAGGCTACCGGAGAAACCCACAACACCGTCCTACCCAATCGCAAGACCAAGATTACGGGACCAGCGGATGGGGGGCGGCGCCCCTGGAGCGCGGCCCATGAAAAGGAGCTCAAGAGTTGTCTGCTCGAGTATAGGAAGTGTCCGGCTGAGTGGGATGAAAATGGTCCTCGATTTGCAAATGTCGGTAACCAGCCTCCTCTCCAGCTTTCTATTTCTTGTTGGAAATTCTTAAAATATTGAAATGGTTTCGTTGAAGGAAAAAGGGGGGTTGAGGAGGGGACCGAAAAAAAAGGGATGTTCGATAGAATCTCGTACACATAATAGTTACTAACCAGCGGGCCTCTCTCTCCAATTACACCCCCAACATATATAGATGCTCAAACTCATGGAGCAAAAAGAAGCTCATGACGAATTTGCCAGACGCCGCTCCTTTCACGAAATCAACGAAGGCTGGATGTACCGCAGCATCACGAGCCAACGGATCAAGGCCAGGAGGGCGATGCCAATGGGTTTCTACCATTCCGTGAGTAGTTGAAGTGAATTTCACATTGCCATTTTTAACGATTACGTTACTTTTTTATTCGTTTTTTGCCGGGGGTTGCTTCGTTGGGTCTGGTTGGATTAGATTATAGCCAGAGGTTAATTTGAGAATTTATAGACCGCATTTCAGAACACCCCCGAGAACCCCAAGGACGAGGAAGGCTAGGGGGACGCGCAGATGACGCTGTACGATCAGCTATTTGCTACACACAGAGTTAAATTCATTGCAAATCTGCAGACAAGGACGACTTGGATATGAGTGAGTTGGAAGAAGTCGATGCAACATCTTGTGGTGGTCTGCCTGAGAAGCTTCTCTCTGGTGACGTTTCCCGTTTGTATGTGGTCATTTCGAGCTTGGGGTATTTATTCTCGGTACGTGTTGTGCTTATTTTATCTTTCATAGTATTCGTTTGCCTAGCGGAACTGATATGTCAAATGCTGGGAGACTCTGGACCTCCTTAACACGCAGCTTGTGTATCTAGATTCTGTCAATATGATAGTCAGGGGGGCTGTTGGTTGAGCGAGCCAAAGTGGTTCTAACTAAATTGTTGCCCGCGAACGTTTCTGTTGGCTGTAACTATTTTAGCCGAAATTTCTATCAAAATATCATGGATGCGTTCTAGTCTACTTAGTCTAGTGAGGTTAAAACTACAAGCATAACTACCGTTATAACAGAGCAGACAGATCTTAGATATCACGATGAATTTTAAACATCCCCTCCCTTGGCCGTTGAAGTTTAAATCAAAGAAACGCCTTTCAGAGGTCGTCCGGAAGTATCGCATTCATGATAAGTTCGTCACTCTCACCCTACATTCACCAAACACTATGTCCACTTACGACCAACAACAAACCCATCACTGCATAGAAGGAGTTGCTTCCGCTCCCGAATCCAAATATTGACATCTGCCGATTCCCAGCACTAGGGTTTGACGATGTCGGGCTGGCCGCCCCTCCTCCAGAAGCAGTTGGGTTAGTAGGACCAGCACCAACCGCCTGCCCAAGGGTCGGTAGGTCAGCGCTAGGATCAACGGCCCAGGCAATAGGAGTTGAGTTGGGGCAGGGCGGTGCTGTAACCTCCGATGCCATGTCAGAGTAATCTGACAGTGCAACGCCGGTGGGATCCAAAGTAGCGAAGCGGGATTTCAAATTTGTGAAATCCGGGTTCACAGGGGTGGGGGTGCCGCGGCGGGAGAAGCCGTCGAGGGCTGAAGGGTTAGACGTATCGCCCTCGGGCACCTTGCCATAGGTAATTAGCCCGTAGTTGTTCAACTCCTCTATCCACTCGTACACCATAGCGCCAGACCAGGTACCTGTCATTTCTGGCCCAAGGATGGCGTTGAGGTCATCGAAATCTCGTGGTCGGATCGTATTGCAGCCAGTTTCTGAAAAGAAAATCGGAACTGGGTATCCCGCTGCTTGGTTGTGCAGATTGGTATAGCCGGACATTTCAAATGTTGATTCACCGCACCATTCGTAGGCGTTCAGGGCAAAAAAGTCTAATCTTTCAGATTCATCTTCCCGGCAAACCAGATAGTTCTGCAACATAGGACGCAGCTCTGCTATATCCGCAGCGGAATAGCCGACTGGTATCTTCCGATAATTCTTCGAGTCGCGATAGGCCTTGATATCTCGAGCTGCAGCTAGGACATACGGGGCTGCAGCGGAGTCATTCGCCCTGGTAAGAACCTCGTTCCCCACAAAAACTCCGGCCGTGTTATCGTACCTCTGGAATTCGTCCAGGGTCAACTTGAACGCGTCGAACTGCCTCTGGCTCCAAATAGGAGAATTCTAATTTGCAAAAAAGGGGGTAGAAAATTTGTCAGCTTTCTGGTCTACCAGGTAAATATCTCTCTGTACAACGTATGTCTTGGAATCTTGCTAATTAATGGCACATACCCCTTCAATTTGGGTTGGAAAGTCATCCAAGTCCACAAACAGGTATATCCCTGCATCCGCGAACGCTTTCATGCATTCCTTGTGATCTCCTTTAGGGTCAACATGATAGACACGGATAGCGTTTGCACCCAGCTCCTTCATCAAGGAAGAGTCCAGTTTGCACTGTTCGGGGTCCACAAGGGGATCATGAGGAGTGAGCTGGTACGCAATTCCTATCAGTCAAAGTTAGTATCAGCTTATCAATGAGATAGGTGGTGTCGAGAAGGAACCGTGTTACCCTTGACGAAAAACTGCTGACCCTCCTCATTGAAAAACTTTGAGCCTATTGCAGAGAGCTTCGATATTGCAGAGACATCGTGTACCAGCAATAGTAGCCATAGGTATGCCCCTATCATAGCTCCGAAGGAGGAGCTACGGTTCCACATTGTGTTGGTGATTCTCGATAAGCTATTGAAGAAGCAATTGATGAGAATCAGGGGGGTATCGAAACTGATCAAGGAACGACTGAAAGAGATATATTCAACCACCCGCCACGCGCAATTGTGGTTTTTAAGGAAGCAGATCTACAGAAATCTTTAGAAATCTAGTAGCGAACTGTAGGAACGTGCAATTTGCTGAAGAACAGAAGATGAAACGAGCGTGCAGAGGGATAGATTGCAGAAATACAATCAAACGAGAGAGATAAAGGGAAGCGATAAGGAGTTCAATAGAAGAGCAAGGATAGTCAGCACGCGTTAGAGACGGCGCAGACACTGTCCTCATCCTGAAGAGTCTTGGAAGTGATTTCATTTCCGCAGAATCGTAGCCCAAATCATCCAGGTACAGTACACACACTAGTTTCAGCCCTAGATCTTACGTAGTTCATGACGTTGAGGGAACTCGCAGAGGTTTCGAAATATATCCCAATAAACGCTCGCAATCGCAATCGTATTCCCCCCTATTTTGCTTTCCGGAGGCATCTCAGTGAGCGAACAAACAGCCCACCGGTAGCCAACCATGCAGTATGCTCAGACATCGCCATTTCGCTTAACTTGATGCTGACGAAAAAATAAAGACCGGTTAAGCCAAGTTTCCATTCAGCTGAAGGACCAGGGATGTTGATTTCTTTTAACTGGTCTTTTGTTCGAGGTATTAATGTCATTTGCATGAGTCATACAAACAGGGCCACTGGCGCCGGAAATCTGAACGGAATGGAAATCGCAGATGCTGGGAGCTTAGGTATTTTTCTTGATACATGTAAAGTAAATCCATATAGGTTCTCTGGTAGATAGATATATGAAGAAAATAGGTTGGGGATAAATAGGTCAAAAACCGTGCCGCTGTCAAGTTAGAATAAGGTTGATATGTGGGTTTAAAACGGCTAACTAACGAGTTTTCCTTGCGCCGGATCCGAGTCTTTGCCGCCATTAACTACATAGTTATTGAGGTGAAACACAACAATAAATAAGGTGCAATCCGATTCGATGGTTTCGTTTCTTCTTACACACGGATATATAAGTAAGTTAAGTTGTTTCTCCGACCACCATTCGCGATCTATGAAGTGACGACCGCGGAAATGTTGAAGCTAGGTACAACAACTACCCCCTCTCTTTCTATCAACTAGTTATACGTCCACGGGTTACACGGTTATTTTTTTGACGACGCGAACTCCCTCTATTCTTCAGTGATACCTATGCAGAAGGGCTATGTATTAGTATGATTACAAACATATGATGACTCCGCGGTTGACATTCGTGTGGATGATGGATATAAACCCGTGGCGATAAGAAGAGATCAAGATCTGAACGGGATGAACAGAAATGAAGACGAAGCCCGCTTCTTGGTTCCCACGTCCCCTCCTCCTGAACAAGAATCTAGAACATTAACTAACTATGTACTCTGTACACGGGAATGCTTATAGGTCAAACTGGGTACATACAACGTCCCCTTCAATCTTGTTTCCTCCCGTTCCATTACCCGCAACTTTTCACCCCAGATCTGAGAAACAAGGTCGTCCACCTACTTTCTTTTTGTTACCCTGAAACAGCGTGACCCAGAAATTCCCGTTTATCTGTACCAAGGTAAGGTACCTGTTTCCAATGTTCATGTATAGTACAGTATGTACATCCATGATTACTGACAGGATAATACATTCCCAGTGAAAGAACAGCAGGAGAAAGAACGCACCAGGTCAACTAGGCAGATAGGCAGATAGGAAGGCTATGGACTTTTCTAACCTCTTCTCCGAGCTGAGTTTTACGTGTTAGAGCTAAGCTACATGCCGAGGCGCTGCTGAACAGAAGGTTGGCTCCGATCAAAGCAAAGTCATGCAAGATGAAATGATAATGATGTCTGTTCGTCTATGAAGAGCAATCTAGGCCCGCTTCTCACCGATCATCTCATTTCATCCTCACACTTCTGAGAGAGGACAATGCATGAGGATGAATGGGTGTTGAAATGTAGCTTAATGGTGCATAGGTAGATTGCATAGATAGCAAGTTTCCAGCCCCGCGTATGGTGGAATTTCAATTTTCGGGAATAGTTGCTGTGTGTGGTGGCAGAAGGCAGCCCCGGATTATCCCGACTCTTTGGTAGGTATCACACGGACAAACATCAATTAACCCAGGAGGCTGGCTACCAAGAGCTCCTCGATAGCATGTGTTGTTCGCTCAAGGGCGAGGGCATGACATGAACCTAATCAGTTGGCATTCTCGAAGCCAGGACAATCCCGATTTGTTCAAGAGGCATTTCTGGCCGAGAGGGGGGTCTGTGGGAGAATGGTATAAGCGTATGTCTATGGCTCAGCCGTTATACTCCAGCGGATCTCTATGGAAAGACTGGAACACTTTTCAAGGAGTTGAACCAGTGTCTACTAGATTATAGGGCCTTCCAATGCTAGCATCTATCACGGGGAGGAGGAGGGGGTTAAAGGTGTTCGTTTGCTGAGACCAACCAAGATTGGATATCCATGATCCCAGCTGTCTCCGTCCTTTCCCATTAAAAGCTCAATGACATCTCCCCCTCAAGAGTCACGACCAAACAGTGATATAGATCTGCGGTGCATGTATCCCAGCTTGATGTGTTAAACCTGCTTTTGTGTTTTATCTTGAGGTAGTTATGAATGTACATTACAGTACAGCAATCTGTAGCTGACCCCTAGATTAATTTTCTCTCTATTTCGTAATATTGAAACCCAGCCGTCAAAACCAAGTTAGCACATAATTATGACGAAAGTGGTGGACGAGAAACGTGCGTTTTGATCCGAAAAGGAACAAAACCACCTTCATCCAAGTTGCCTGACTGGCTGGCTGGCTCCCTGGAGGGCTGAGGGCTGGCATTGATTGGTACTCCGGGTCCCTATGGGCTAGATACAGCCTTGCGCGTCCCTTGCCCCTCGCCCCCCCGATTTTGGTTGATGGAGTCGGCTCGATTACCCTGCATAAACGGTCAATAGGGAAAAAAAGAAAAGAAAAAAAGAAAAAAAGAAAAAACTGGAAGGGTGAGGCGACGCCAATCTCGGTAAACGTTCTCCGCGCGGCGGCGCACATGCGCGCGATCGGGATCCTGATCGACGGGACGATGGCTTTCCCCCACTTTCTCAACAATTGGAGGATTTTAAATGGTCGCTCCGGGTCGACTGGCTTCCGAGCGCGCTTCTTTTTTGGCACGATGATGATAGGGCATTATTGATAGCTGGAGCGATATTGCGATGACTCCGCCTCGACCTAAATCAAGCCATGTGCAGCTTTTAGTTCTCGATCGCGCACAACGAAGCGTAAACCTCTCAGCCCACAGCCTGCGCAAGGAACTAGCTGCCCATGATATTCCTAAATCTTATTATCCAGCGAATCATGTGCGCATTCCCCCTCCATTTTTCAGAGTAGCGCATTTGTTTGGCTAGGCACGAATGAAAGATCGAGACTATTATTGGCTGGAGTGTTGACCCTCGCGGCCTCAATAATGTTTTTGCGAACCATCCCGCCCAAAAAGAAGAACTTGAGGGCTTGAAGCTAGCGACGGTGTAGTATGCGCGGCAGAAGCCGAGTGATGGATCTTGAGTCATTTACTCAGCCACATCGTTTTGTTCCTTGTTGGAATTTGAGTCACAGGTTTACTCTGTCTCCATCCATGGGGTTTGACTCGGTATTTCAACTGTTGTTATTGTTTTTCTCCTTGCATGATCATCGCTCAGGAAGACGAACCCCAACCTATGTATTTGCGTGGGGCGTGTGTCCCGGGAAAAAGGCACCCTAGATTCTTGGCAGTACGATGGCTGGTCATGGTCGTTTCAAGTATGGTACAGTATGCCGCGCTTCGTACAGTAACTACATACTAAGGGCTTATCATAAGCAAAGGAGGGCTTCGAAATGCTGGACCCTCCTTGGACCATACGCCCATATGGCTTTCCAGCGGTCTTCGACAGAAAGGGCGTGTCTTCAAACATGAGCAAAATGCAAGTCACCGGGTCACCGCCGTGCCCGCAGCCACATCCACGGCGAAAGGAAAAGCTGAGCCCCATGGTAACATCGTCGCTTGTGTGGTACGGTACGAGTTCAACCTCTCTCCTCTCGCTCCTCTCGCTCACTTCTCGGGCTCTGAGCAAATGACGAGCTGAGCCTAGCTGTGTGATTTGGTTGGTTGCCTGCTCGGGCCTCAATAATTTTCCAAGGGCGTGCAGAGATGAGCTGGTCGAGGTACGCAACTGTACCGTACCGTCCCGAGCATGTGGTGGTTGATGCATGCGTGCTTTAGGTTTGTGCGCAACTGAACATTCTTTCTCGGTTAGATTCCCACACACACACACCGTGCCATGCGCCTATTTTTTCTATCAAGAACCGCTAAGCGAGAGGTCTAGAGGAAAGTCAATTCCAGCGGATGAAGAGGGAGAACAAGAAGGAAACGAAGCAGCAGCGGAAGTAACCGAAGAAGCCAAGGGTATCGGAATAAGCAAGGTTCCCATCAGCAACAACTGGCCGCGTTGGGCTGCAACTACTGATTTTATGCGAGAGCTGGCGGCGGCTGCACAGGGATGAACCCATGTAACAAAAGGAGATCTGTGCGCTTGTTCGCTTCGTATCTGCCCTTTGGGCCTGACGTGTTTTCTTTTTCCTTCTTGCATCAAAATCTCGGAGCCGGGGGCCGGAAAATTTCTGCTGGGGATGACATGTACTGTATTTTGGCAGGTTGGGTTATGCTGAGAGGACTATATCCCCGGATGCACCACCCGGGAGGTTGCAAGCGCAGATGAGCAATAATGCGTCTTTCTCGTTGACAACGTTGCATCGATGACAAGCTGGAAGAACAGCCATAACAAATCTCTTCATCGTCAAATAACAAAGCAAGTGGTTTTCGCTACCTTACTGCTGTTCTCTCTCAAAGTGGCTCAGAACTTTCCCCTCTGCACGGGGACGAATTGAGCTTACACCTGAGAAATCGACTTGTTGAGCAGGTTATTTGCTAAAACCCTTCCTCTCTTATCACAGCGCAAGCCCCTCATTTTCATCTGATGAGTGCTGCTTGGGTTTCACTTCCCATTCAGGCAATATTCCATTCAACTGATTTTCGTCGTACTGGATTGACAGTTCACTTGAAATCCTCTAGTGTGAACTTTGCGCTGCAGACGTAGGTACTTGGAAGTATTTCAATCAATTTTTCTCCTGTTCATACTTCATCCATGCATTCATAGAATAACAAAGTTGTTGATGAAGTAAAAAGTTGTATTTATTGAGGTACAACGTCTGCTAATTATGCTGTGGTTTTATCTCCCTAATTGTGCACTGTGCATAAAATAATGGCAGAGCGAAGTGGCAAAAAAAAGGTTTTATGTAAGGCTGCATGAGAGAGTACAATCCCCTCTGTATGAAAATTCCTCATTGGCCGGCTATTCTGCTTTCTGGAAGCTATCAAAACCTCAAAACTGCTAACAAATCAATAATACTCACATATCAACAAGCTCTTACGAGTTTGAACCATCAATGCAATACTTTGCAAAGGCTGAGTGAGCATCTTCAAGATATATTCATTTGTTTTATCAAGGTTTGATTTGCATCCAGAACCTCCGGGGCTCCCCGCTTCCAACTTGACCCGAGCTCCATTCAAAAACCTTATCAAAACTTGTGCCATGCCAAGTTTTCTTTATACACCGCGTATTTTCTTTTATTCTTACCTTTTTACAACTCAATCCCACTCACAACTTTCAACAATCATCCCCAGCTACTTGTTTCGTATCACGGAGTTTTTTACAGGGGGTTAATTCACACATTTTTGCTCTAATTCTTCCACATATGTAGCCCTCCCTTCTCACCCCCTTTCTGTACACTGGACTGGATGTGGACGCGCGGGATGGCCCTCCCTCCCTCCCAACTAATCCCGCCTGGCCATAGCTCATTTCCTGAAAACCCATATGACCCCATTGGGCCTGTCCCATTAATAAGCCTTATTAAAGGAGGAGGGGAGGGAAGTGGGGTTGGCAATGGCAAATTGGCAATGGCAGGCGGGGAGGCAAAAAGCATATACGCTGCGTATATGATATGGATAAGTTCCATGGGCTAGGTAAGCTGAGCCTGGGCCCCCGGCCCTCACAGCAACAGGGGGAAATCTGGGATTTGATACTGATGAATGGATGAGTGGGGTGGGTCGCGATTAGGCCTTGTCAATAATAATGAGAAGCCACGCAAGGAAAAGTGGAAACTGGGAAACTGTGAAGTTTCAAAAGAGACTTTGTTATTAACTTGCTGAATTTTGTAGTGAGTGGGTGAGTGAGTGAGTGAGAGCTGTATGTAGATGAAAGGAAGAACTCTGATTTGTTAAATGAAATCAAGTTATTCTGTTTCAACTCTAGTTCTCATCTTATGCTTTGAATTGTATTTATTTCTTGTCTATTTTCAGACATTGATATTTACATCACAGTCTGACATCTCTTCTATCATTGACAGAGGAAAGTAAAAGATTCTGTTATTATTTGCTTCATATGCCTGAGGCTGTTGATACACTCTGTAGATGATGCCTGCTTTGACTGAACTGAGTATAAAGTTAGCTGATGCCACATTTATATAACTATTATCAATATCATTGAGACTCTCTGACTGATGTACTGAAGAGATTCTTCAAATGTCAGGTCTTTCAAGAGCTATCATCATGTCATAGATAAATAATCTTCAAGCACTGCTGTTCTGTTATGTTATAGAGAGACTCTGAGCATCATTGTAAAAGCCTCTGAAAAACACTGTTAAGTGTTATGTGATCTCATACTTATCTAGATATCTAGTATAAGAAGAAGGTTTTCAAAAGCAAAAGTCTGAAAAAGCATAAGAAATTCATATCTTTATCAGTGTTTGTTTCTTATATGCAAGATTCAGTATAATATCTAGTTCAATTAATTTTGACAGCAGTAATAATGTATGTGATGAAGGTGATCTTGTAAAGTAGTTGATTGATATTAGAGAACTAGCTACTGTGCAGCCTTTTATATGTATAAGTGATTGCTGAATAATTAATGAATATCTTACTTAGATGAAAGTAGTTAATCTGTAGAGAGAGAATCTGATATCTCTTTTAACTATCACTTCACTGAATAGACATTTATAACTCAGCAGAGTGAGTCTATAACTAGAAAGAGAATATTATATATAAAAATAGTAGTGTCTTTTACTAAGAATTTGTGAAAAACTTACAGAGCTTTTAGAGATTAAGAAAATAAAATAAGAAATAAGAGAAGTCTTCTAATACAGAGATATTAGTCTGATTAAATCTTATATATATCAGAATATCTGCAGTATCTTATATACTGTGAGTGTTTAAATTCTTATATTAATCAGAGTACTTTCATGAACTTTGAAAATTAATATTTTTATAAAAGTATTCATAGTTATATCAGTAGTATTTATCTATTTAATTTTAATAATATCTGAAGTGATAGTATTGTGAATATAATGATGTTTAATATTAATATAATATATATTATGAGTGATTTTATCACTGTTAACTACAGTAATTATATTATTATTATCAATGTAAAAAGAGACTGTGTGATTAGAAGATAGAAATCTGAGTTTAATAAATAATCTGTATAATTAGATTATAGCTTTTAGATTTTTACTGATAAATATATACTCAGCTTTCATAATACTTAGAGTTATAATTATCTATTTAATAAATTTTCATATAATTAAACTGTTTATAAGATGAATTAAAAAATCTGATATGAATTTATAGTTATCAGTATCATCTATTTAATTAAAGTCAGTATAAGTTTTAAAATTGAGATTTTCATTTAATAAATTTTCATATAATTAAACTGTTTATAAGATGAATTAAAAAATCTGATATGAATTTATAGTTATCAGTATCATCTATTTAATTAAAGTCAGTATAAGTTTTAAAATTGAGATTTTCTATATCAGTGATATAGTGAATGAAGTAGTTTATAGTGTTATAGATGTAGTGAAAGAGCTGTTTAACTGCAGCTCAGTAAGCTTATATTAGTTTATTTAATCAGTATATAAGTTTAACAGTTATAAAGAAAATATCAGAATAAGTATAAGTAATAAAATATTGAAGTAATTCAATAGCTTATTAATATTTAAACTTATTAAAAGATTCAGAGTCAGACTGTGAGTTGAATATAAACTTTATAAGAGTTTTTATAACTTTGAAGTTTATCATTCTATACTCATTCAATATTAATTTAATGTAAATAAATTATGAAAGTTTAATACTATATACAAACTTAATAGTTATAAAAAAGATATTAAAATGAGTGTAAGTGATAAAATATTAAAGTGATTCAACAGCTTACTAATATTTGAACTTATTAAAAGATTCAGAGTTAAACTGTGAGTTAAATATAAACTTTATAAGAGTTCTTACAGTCTTAAAATTTATCATTCTATACTTATTCAATATTGATTTAATATAGATGAATTGTAAGAGTTTAATACTGCTTTTATTCTTTTTAATTTTTATACTTAAGTAGTAATTGATAAGACTCAGATCTTTTATAATAAATTAATTAATAATCTGTATAAATATCTGTTTAAGAGTGTTTATATTTGAATCTATAAGTTTAACATTATCTATATATAGAGTGAGATAGATTTGAAAATCTCTTTTAAATCAGAGACTCTTATTATGATAAGAGAACTTAAAATTAATATTTTTTAGATAATTTATAAGAAGATTAAATTACAGATAGAGAGTCTATTTAAGACTGTAAAGAGACTGTAAAAGTAAATAGATATATTCAGTGCTATTATTGAAACTGATTAGCTGTTTTATATAGAGTTATTTATTAAGTGA